>SNVD02016335.1:0-127269 GCA_013180625.2 Boswellia sacra | reverse complement strand
ACTTGAACTATTATGCATTTGCACAAATGATTATATACAAAAGCACTTGTCAAGAATTGAGGAAAAAGTTAAATATGGAAAAATCATAAGCACTTAAAAGTCATAAAAACAGGTTATTCTAGATGCAACAACTAAGCTAAGTACAAGCTGAAGAATCAATCACATGTAGATCAACAAATTAAGTTACAAATATCCTAAAGAATTCACATAATAGATGCAACTCATATCACATCCATTCTTATCATGAGTAAAAAAATAAATAAATAAATCAACACACACCCAAAGAAACACTTCACCTAACGCCACCAATTATATATAAAAAACTATGATACATCTCTCTCTAATCTATACCAGATGCTTTCAATTGCCTATACAATGTTATAAAGAAAGTGAAATCTTTTCTATGCTACGTCTAGTTTGATGTCATCCAAGGCCCATGTGATATATCAATTCTTTATTGTCCTCTAGGTCCATCTATTCCCATCTCTGTTTTTGCCCTAAAGCTTTCTCTCATTACTATATAAGTGGCAGAAATTAGATCTGATTCTAAGGTATTTTTATTATATCAAGAATGTTTCTATTACATCTTATCATAGTTCAAAATTAGGTGATGCAATGTTAGAAGGTTCAGAACGCAAGTAGAATAATAGTGTAGACAATAGTGTCAGTGTCTTTAGTCGATAAGAAAGTAATAAATTCCAACCAAACTAGTATGCTCATGTGCACTTAATTATAGTAGCCATTGACGTTAGGGGATCACATGTTTATAGAAGATGTTGCATATAAGCGAAAATGGGGAGAGTATAACTAAAAAAAAAAGTACAGTCCAACATAGTAAAGAATGATATTTAATCAATCAAATGAGCTTTGAGGGAGAGAACAGTTCACTTAATTAAACTAAACCTTAAGTACACATCAAACTTGAGGAAATAAACTTTCATCAGATAACTTAAAATGATGCAGCAAAACTTTATTTTATGAAGAAAATTCATTTTCAAAACTATTCTTAAAGAATTAGAAACTTAAATTGAGGTAGTACTGCCTTGATCAACTTGTAACTAATAGAAGTTCATAACTCTCTCCAAATAAAAGGTCAAATTAAGCCAAAGTTAAGCAATCAAACTTCTTTGCTTTTAACTTTTTGACAAATTAAAAGATGTAAACAATAAACAGTTATTTAAGAAAAAATTTTAGAATGTTTTTGTCATGTAATTATTTTATTTTTATATTCTCTATTTTTAAAAGTGGAGAATTATATACAAATCAATTATGAAAAGAAAAAAAGTATATTTTGATCCTATCTACAATTACAATTCACTAATAACTTCTATTATTCTAAGCTTCTTTCTCCGGCTTCCTCAATTCAAATTCAAAGATACAATACAAAATCACATGAATATTCAGCAACTAAAAAACTGATTGACCACGTTTAAAGAAAATTTTAAGCAAAACTTGAAAATAAAATTAACTAATGAATAATCTTGGTCTACTTTGTTTTTTTAAAGCAAGATTTTAGCATTCCTGCCAAAATTTCATATCAACAAATTTATGGAATACTAAAACTAACATTATCCACACGATTAAATTGTAACTCAAAATTTTGATTGCCAATGAAGACTACCACATCCAATTCTACATGATTAAAAGATATATTCAAATTACTACAAGTCAAATCCACTTGAGAAAATATTGTAGCTAGCTGGAGACTTTATTTTTCCAGGAAAAAAAATTCCACATTTATGGTTAATTTCTAAAGAATATACTTGAGATAAGTCTTGACTTTGGACTAATAAAACAAGGTTAAGAGTTAATCCTTCATGGTTATATTTCCTAGCTAATTAAAATTCTTGTCAAACTATGGGTGTAAAAGATAAAGATGTTTTCATTCTTGCTAAGTTAAGAACAGATGAGACAACATTTGCACTTAAAAGAGTTCTACAAGAGATTGAACAAATATAGAATAAAGATTGTAATAGATATCACATAGACAATTAGATATTATTCATGACATACCCTAACAAGGCCACCAATCTCAATACCAAGAAACAAAGTTGTAACGGCAGTAACAGTCCACAGAAGAAAATCTTTCTTATCTACACGCCATAGAAAAATAGCCTCCTCATAATCCACCTGAAATGATAAACATCCAGAAGAAATTAGTTGTCTGGTGCCATGAATAAAATTCACTCTTCTATCATAAGTCTCTATAACTACACACATGTACTAGAGTCAAAAGCTGTGAAACAGAAATAGAGAAGAACACATTCTTTAATAGTGATTTGTATAAAGTCAATTTTGAATACTATGTATGATTTTCTCCAAAAATATACCAAAATCCTACTTTTAGCCCTATCCAAGTTGGGGTGCATCCACCTTTAGTCTTTGAAACTTACATTAATGTCCTTAATTCAATTTACAACGGCTAAGTTGCTATGAAGGGCATAAGGTAATGAAAAGTTGATTCTAAAGGGCCAGAGAATCACAATGGTGGCCAAATTAACATCTTCTTATTTGAATTGATTTACTGTATATCGTAAAACAGTAAATTCTACAGTCTAACCATGAAAAGCATAAGATATAGTGTAGAATTAACTCTAGGCATGCAGTTTTAGCACACTTACCATACCCATTACGGCAGAGATTACTATTGCGGCCAGGACACACTGTAAGGAGATGAGAACACCGCAATTAGCATTCAACAATATATGCTGCTTACTGCCATGATAAGTAGAAAATAGTTGCGCTATTCCACATTGAACTTTATTAAATTTTCAATTTCTTAGGCCTTGATAAACAAATTAAAGTAACAAGCAGAAGACATTTAAATATATAAGATGAGTGAATGTAACGTAAAAGAAAAACATGCTATCAAACAATCACTCATACAGCATTCCCATTCAGAAAAGCAAAACCACCAAACGAACCTTGGGTATGTATTTAAACAATGGCGTCATGAATAAAAGAGCACAACCCATAATGATTCCTGATACAATTCCAGAAAAGCCAGTCTTTGCTCCACTTTCGTGATTTACAGCTGATCGAGAGAAGGAGCCTAATAGAAATATTTAAAAGAGAACCAGTCGTTCAGTAGCACATCATTGTAATAAAGACATATAATGAAAATTTCAATAAGCAGAAAGGAAGCAATACATATAACCATGTTCGCTGCTCTTATGAACTCAGCAAAGTCTCACCTGTCGTGGGATATATTGAAAAGAATGAACCCACAATATTGGCTACACCAAGACCAAACAACTGTTCGAAGAAATACAAATGAAGGAAATTAGGAATTCTTTTGTTTAAAAATTAGTAGACATGCTCTCTGACATGGAATTTCAAATATCTTTTGTGTCAAACTGACAACTGTCTTTTCTTTTACAACTCAAACTTCACTTATCCCAAAAAAAAAATAAAAAAAAGAGCTTATCGTATAACTATTACATTAACCAACCACATGAAGTGCACAGCATAACTTGACATCCAAATCTTTGTATAGATGGTGCACTCGTAGGGAACAAACTAACAAACCAATGGTTGCAGATTAATACACCAAACATGATCAACAATAATCAGGACAATTGATTTCAATCATAGTACAACAGCCTTGCAGTTAAACGTAAAAAAATGAATACATAAAAAGTGAATATCAAATTAATAAGGAAGAGAAGTGAGAATTCGTCAGGGACAGAATTTTGCACATTAATTGGATATTCTGTTGTTCAAAACCTGACCTTCCAATCCACAAAGCATTCCAAATGAAAATTATCATAGGCAATAGAGTTCATATAAAGATGATCAAAAATCTAAAAAATTAAAATTAAAAATAAAATAACGATTCCACCAAAATATGAGCTTTAGATAAATAATGCTTACAAGGTTGTTAAACTATGAAAGGCCACGAGGCATTGACACTTTTTTTTCTTTGCAAAACATACCTCTTGGTTTGAATCCAATTCATAGCCACTCTTTGCAGCCAATGCTTTGGCAATTCCCACAGATTCCTAAAATTTCAGCAAGTAACATGAAATGATTGTTTGCTACAGCTGAGATAAATAAAGTAACATATTCTAAGCAGAATGTTCTACGTATAATCACTTACCAAGATAGCTACACCAGTTATGAGAAGTGCAGTTGGAATCAAAGACTTTATATACCCAAAAGCCTTAGGAACAGAAAATGATGGAGGCCCTGAGGTATATCTCCTACCTAAAACAATATCCAACAGACCTTACCAGCTCTAGTTATGAGTGACTTTGATAAATAATCCAACATTTTAGAAAATAATACATATCCAATAAGTTGGAGCAGGCTTGACTTATGTCTTTCTTACCAAAGAAATGGAAGATGGATGACATATTTTCACAAAAGTTGTACCCAAAACGACTGCTGTGAGGGGACATGCTGCTCGCAGGAACCTCAAGTACTTCCTTGTTTTTCCCTAAACATTCAACAAATGTCTAGTGAAAGAAAAGTACTCTTTCCACCCAAAAAGAAGTAAATAAAGAGGAAAAAACAAAAAGAAAAAGAAAAGATTTCATACCAAATGCTTCATGACCAGAAGTATCGCAAGAATGATATATCCCATTACAAAAGGGGGCCATGAAAACTACAAAAGGAAAAGATCACCTGTGGTTAAGAAAGGAATGTATGAGTTGTGCAGCAAGGCAACACAGAAAACAAGTAGGACCCTTAGGACTACACAAAACTGATAATGAGCAACAAGAATAATGCAGATTAAAAGGAGAGGTTAATCCATATATACGACACAACAAACAGTTCTGCATATATGAAGGGTTGATTCATGAAACCATGTCATTGATGTTTGCAAACATGCCAAAAAATATTAGGAGTGACATGAAAACATCCAATCCTGCTCCAATGCCTGCATTTTAAGTAGAAGAGGTCTAAGATCAAAGTCAAAGGGCATTTAACGCATAACTAGAATCATTTTTACTGGCCCAAGAAGGAAAAATAAGAGAGAAACAAATTCCAATTATTCTTACCAATATCATACAATCCAGCTTTTATAGAAGCAGCAACATCAGCAACTGCCTGTAAGCCTGATGAACACTGCCTGTTGACAGTTTTGATGGGCACCGTCTCTGTTTGGAACAGTATATTATCGACTTGAGCAAAAACGAATTTAAAGAGAAACACATAAACATTGAGCATCAATGAAACCATCCTGTCTTGATCTTCAAATCATATTTGAGCATCTTCATCCATTTTAAGACTTGACATAATAGATTCCTTGTTTTTCCTATATTATAGGATAATTTTACAAAATACATCTAATATTCACTAAAATTTGTAACGGACAATTAGAATGTTCGATCACAAAATACCCCTAAAAAAGTGGATTATGAAACTAAAATACTTTGTCATTAAAAATTGAAACTTGACTAACCACATGGAATTTAAGCAAACCTCATGAATTGTTCAGGAAAATAACTCTTCAGCCATATGATTTGGGTAATGGCTCCGTCTCATAGGTCAAAATTGCATAGCAAATGGTACAGAAGTTTATATTTCAAGTATATAAATCAAATGAAAGTTTAACCACTATTCCATCTTGTGTGCAAACAATGACAGAAATATTGAAGGTATAATATAACGAAGAGCATATATAACAGGAAAACCAGCATAGAACGCTGCCATCCTACACTCAGCGGCTCTTTGCGAACCAGACGCCAAAACTTTACCAACAACTATATCCCCGACTTCAGTAGGGTTCAACTTGGTTTTCTCTAGTAATGCCTGCATAGTTAATTTACCATATGATATTTAAAAAAGAGAAAAAAAAAACTGAAATGGTTGTAAAACTTAAATAAAGGCATCAATTATACCCTAAGAACCGAAGCGAGAAGGTCATCAGCATGTGTATCCTTGAAGCCTCCACGCTTTGCCTTGCAAATAACAGTACGATATGCACTGTGTAAGATCATATTTGTGCAAATAAATTATACTACTATCTGCTGGCAGAATTAGATTTACACGATTCAAACCAAAAAATAAAAATAAAAATAAACATCATTCATCAACAGGTCAATATTCCAACTTATGCCACGATTATTACATCATCTCCAAACGCAGCCTTTCTACGATACGCAGCACTGTCACCTGCCGCACAAATCGAAGCCTTTTATACAAAAAAAAAAAAATCATTAAGCTTGATCGACATAAACTAATCACTAGTTGACTTTAATCATAGAAAAATCAAAGAATTCAAGTAAGCTTACATGAAGAGGAGAAGCTGCAGATTCATCCATTTGTGAAGAAGAAGCAGAAGAAGAAATTGGTTGCAAATGTTGGAGTAGAATTTTCTATCTGTTGAGTGCTTTCTCCATCTCTCACACTCGGCAAAAGTGTTTTTGGTTAGAATTTAGGATTAGGCTTCGGCACAGTACGAACCGCTCTGGTAGAGAGATGATTTATTGATTTATATTTGTATATTGCCAGAACAGAGGAGCGTGAACAGATGCTGCTTAGAGCATAAATTTTCTCGGATACTGTAGGAAAAAAGATAACCGAGGCAAATTGACCCAATCATCAACTTTTTTTTATCTTGAAATTATCGAAAGCAATCTTACTCTTCGTAGCGTCCACGCTTTTTCCGTGCTCCTCTCACGATCACCCACATGATGCTTCACGTTACACACTACTGCACCTTTAAGGATAGAACCTAACGGCAGCACGTTTCCCACCACCAGATTCGCCTTCTTTCTGCAGTACATGAACTGCCCTGTGTACATCCCTTCCATTGCCACGAACAGCTCCTTCTGATGATGGTAACGAAACGGGTGTCGGAACGTTACCCGAGCTAAAGCGCGCCTCGACCCGGATCGTGGATGATCTCCGTCACCACACCCTTCAAGTAACCGTTTCGTTCCCCGAAATCGAGTGAACGAAACCGAGCCGGACCCTTTCGGTGGTAGGTGTGGGACTTGAAGACGGAGCCTGCTCCTTTTCTCTGCACTCGGATAACTCGACCATTGAGTCAAATCGGTGACTCAACGCTTTTAGGGTTTCTAAGGAGCGGCAGCAGCTAGGAAGGAAGCAAAACGAAAGAGAGGTGCGGCTAGGGTAAAAGAGAAAGTGTAAGCGGAGAGGAGAAAGTGTGAAAAACATTGATTAGGTAGGTTTTATTAATTTATTTATATTTGTAACTCATTTAAGAATGTGACAAATATATAGTTAAAGTAAAGACAAAATATGTCAAATATGTTAAGAAAATAGGTTTGACTTTCAATTGCACGTTATAAGTGGCTCTTTTTAATAAAACCGTCAAATAAAAAAATATAAGAGTGTCAAATATAACAAAAATTCTTGTAGTGACAGCTAAGACTCTCATTGTTTGGCCATCTTCTAATTGGCTCACTCTACTTCGTTGGGCTTCTCTTCATCTTCAGGGCAGAAAGAATTTTGAGCATATCCTTGCACGTTTGATCTTTTCTGCCACAGTTTATTTTCTATGGTACGAGAGAAATGATCAGCAGTGTCGTGGGACTTGTCGTCAGGTGATTGATGAGATTTTTACCTTGGTTCGCTCTCGGCTTCTAACCTTGGAGGCCAAGTATGTGATCACTCCTCAACTTCGTGCCATATGGGGTGTTCATTATTAGTTTGTTTTCTTGGACTTTATTTTGCTAGATTGGGCTAATACGTCCTTTTGTTTTTATTGTTTGAGTGATCTTGGCTATGTTGTGGTTGGTTTTGGGCCTATGCGCAATCATTTTGTCTAGGGCCTTTGGCTTTTATTCTGTTTATTCGTTTGAAGCCTTTGGGCTTTGTTATTTCCTTTTGGATTTGTGAGTACTAAATACTCATCTTGGGGTATGCCCCTCGTATATTGTACTATCTTTTTTCTTTTTATGTGAATAATAATTTTTTCAAAAAAAAAGAAGATGTGTTGAAAATATGTAAAGAAATGCCTTCAAAAATTGCCCAAAAAAATTTTGCTAAAAAATGCTCTTAGAATCCAAAAAAAAATAAGAAAAATTTTCAAGGGGAAAATTCTACCAAAAATCGGAAAGGAATGGGATTTATAGGAAGTTTTGAAAGCTGTGCATGTAGGCCAAGATGTGGGTGCGTGAGTGGGTGGCCTTCACGAACTGCTATATTTTTTTCTTTTCTTCCTTTCATTTTTTAATTTTTGCAATATCACCCCAGTTTTTTTCTTCAACCCTGGCTTGATTTTCTTTCATTTTCACCCTTGATTTTTTGCTTTCACCCCTACTTCAATTTTCTTCCATTTTCACCCCTGATTTTTTTTCTAAGAAAATGCATGAATTTTCAATGTCACCCTAATTCTAAAATCTTTCATTTTCACCCTCAAATTAGATTTTTTTGTGGATTTTTGAACAACTTTATGAATTATCAGGATTAAAACTGTAAACAAAATTTCATGCTTATACACACTCTTTCACATTGACCTAATATTTGTAAAATAAATTTCTCAAAGATCTAAACACTAGTAAAAAAGCTAACTCACTGTTGTTGATAACTTAACGACATACTATTAAGTAAGACAGTACACTCGTATCTGGTACTAACTTACATAGACACTCAACTCTCTCAAGTGTATAGAATCAACTAATAGACTTCAACTAATTTATGCAAGATTACAACTTTCTCAAGCATGAGTAAACTCACATAAAACACCTACACAAACACATTTCTATTCTCTCCAAAGATATACCACATAACTCTCTGAAATATGATACTATATAAGTTATAGAGTTATCGTTATATAGTCAATGAATATCAGTTTCCATGCTTATCAAGATCCTGCAATATCTCAATACCATTTAGAAGATGAGCTTTGATAATGATCAATCAATAAAGGAAATAATCTTTATATTCTCCTAAGTGATAAAAGATATTTATAAAACATATCCTAACCATATAAGAGATAAATCAATATAATAATTCTTTATCAGGAATACTTCTACAAATAACAAAAATAGGAAAGTAATTATACCTATGTTTTTTATAAGTTGACAATAAATCATGTGCATTGCACATGCCTGAGTGTCACATGTGACACCAACAATCTCTCCCTTTGGCATCTTGTGATGAAAACATCAATCTGTTTTTGAGATAATGACAAGCAAGAATAATCATGTATAATGCAACTGAAAACCAATACAAAAAATATAATAGAAAACAACACAATAACAGTTATAGAAACTTGATTTTTGAGCTAGATGATGAAACACGGATGCGTGATGAGCAATGTGAAATGTACGAATTGACCTTGAATGGAAAGAAAAGTGAGAAAAGCTAAAGAATTGAAAACCTAGAAAATTGAGGGCCAACTTCAAAAAATCACACAAACCAATCTAAAGAAAACCATACAACAAATCATATATCGATGCGAACCTTTGGTTGTCTAGTTTTGCCTTTGAATCGAACTGAATGCTTTGGCCTCTTGCAAGCAGACTTAGGACCGGTATGGTACTAGTAGGAGAATGATCGAGACCCTGGGATTTTTGTCTAACTGACGCATATGTGGATCAACCTTCATGGTAAGGTTGCTATAGGGGTTGTATAGGGGGAGACGAACCCCCCTTCCTAGGGGTGTAGGTGCGGGCCTCTAAGAAGAAGTGATGCCTATAACCGCTGAAATCGTAGAGACGTGATAAGTGTCTATTTATATATCATTTTCATATCAATTCGTCCATGTTTCTTTGCTATATTCCTTGGTATTTTTATGTTTTTGTGTGGTTTTGATGTTTGTAGGAGTTTTGGAGCAACTTGCACAAAAATGGAGTAAAACCCTTCATTTTCACCTCTGCTAGTCAACCATCTTCTCGGATTTAATTGTATTGATATACAATGAACCCGATGACATATCATATACCGTTGAAAAGCTCTCGAAGTCTACTTTTTGGAGAAATTTACGGTTTATGAATCCATTCAGTGTACCGAAAGTTGTAATCAAAACAGTGTGAGAAGTGTAGAAATGTAATTCCACACATCACTGTAGCATGTATAATACGGGACACTGTAGCACGTTACTGTAGCAGAGTATTTAAACACATTTTAGGGTTTTATTTTCATAACTTGAAGAGGGGAGAACGTGGTGGAGGCTGCAGCTCTGGAATTCTTTCATCTCTTGGAGTTCTTGAAGGAGAAAGGAAGCTTGGAAAGAGGAAGAACTACAATCCAAAGAGAATTACATCAAATTTGCTAAGTTTTTCCCTTCCCTTTCATTTTCTGGAATGTCTCCATGTTGTATTGTATTTACCACGTTCTTAAACATGTGTAACTGAATCTGAATTGGTTGAGGGTGATTTCAAAGCCCCTGATATGGTTTTTGTAAGTTGATTGTGTAAGGAATTGTTATCCAATTCTCTAATTGAAGTTGCTTGTATTCTCCCATATTTAATGCTTATGATTGCTTGCTGATTGTATTTGAGTGGCCAACTGAATATAATCTGGTTGTGATTTATTGCTAGACTAGAAATCTTGATCCGTAATTGTCTTGAATTTCTAATCATTAGTAGCAAAATTGTGATCAGAGATTACAATTGGAGAATATAACCTAAGTTAAATAATCCGAGCTTGTGTGTTTATTGCTTAGATCAACCTATCTTTCTTATCATAATGCATCCATTGAATTAAACTCAGAGAGCTTGTTCTAGGTTGTTTAATGGATAGAGATTAAATAAAGAGCTTGTTTTATTTAACAACAAAGTAAGGAAAGATTGGGGTAATAGAGCTTGTTATTATCTACGGTTGATAACTTCAATGCTGTAATTAGATGACAATTCTACAATTAATTCGCAAATCCATATCTTGTGGTAGAGAAGGATCCCTTAACCAGCTTTCTCCCATTGATTTTTCATTCAAATTTACTTTCTGTTTTGTTATTCTTTACTTGCATTCTTATTTCATTTAGTAAAGCATTCAACAAAAATCCCCCCCTGTTTAGTTTATTGTTGCTGGAAATAACAAATTCAATTAGAATCAATCCTCGTGGGAACGATATCTTACTTATCACTTTATTACTTGTGCGACTAGTATACTTGCTAGTTTCGAACGCATCAAGTTTTTGGCGCCGTTGCCGGGGATTGATTTTCTAATCAATTTGTTATTCTATTTTTACTACTGATTCTTGATTTTTATTTTCTGATTGTTTGTGTTTAGGCTTTTATGTTTGAGGGAGAAGCGGATCAACGACTTAAGCGAATCAAGGAGTTTCTCGAATCCTCGAATTTAAGACTAAATCAGTCAATTTCAACTCCACCTCCAGAATTTGACCTTGCACTACATACTTCCCTTCCATTTTCTTGCAGTTCAATCAAATCTGAATCGGAAGTAATGGCGATGCAAAACAATCAGACTCTTAAGGAGTTAGCGGCTCCAATTATTGATCAACAACCGTTGTGCATAAATCTCAACCTTGAGGTAGAATTTGAGCTTAAATCTGAACTAATTCGTCTCTTGCCTACATTTCATGGTTTTGCAGGAGAGGATCCTATCAAATACCTGAGAGAATTTCATGTGGTATGCTCAAGTATGAAGCCAACTGGCGTGTCTGAGGAGCAAATAAAATTGAGAGCTTTCCCATTCTCATTAGCAGATTCAGCGAAAGATTGGCTATACTATCTACCATCGGGTACCATCACCACGTGGAATGAGATAAGTAAACTCTTTTTAGAGAAATACTTTCCCATTTCAAAAGCTATAAACATTAGAAAAGATATTTGTGACATTCGACAACACAATGGAGAATCACTTTATGAATATTGGGAGAGATTTAAAAAATTATGTGCTAGCTGTCCAAACCATCAAATTAGTGATGGACTTCTTATTCAATATTTCTATGAGGGCCTCCTACCAATGGAAAGGAGTATCATTGATGCTGCTAGTGGTGGAGCACTAGTTAATAAAACACCGAAAGTTGCAAGACATTTGATTAGCGACATGGCAGCGAACTCCCAACAATTCAGCAGCCAATTTGAGCCACAACTACCGAGGAGAGTAAATGAGGTAAGTACCCCGAACATTGAACAACAACTTTTTGAGCTTACCTCTCTTGTAAAAAAAATGGCTGCAGGACATATGCATCAATCTTATGTATGTGGAGTATGTTCTACCACGGAGCATCCAACCGATATGTGTCCAACTTTGCAAGAAGGAGATACGGAACAAGCCAATGCCATGGGTGGATTTCTAGGACAACCAAGCCAAAGTTATAGTAATCATCAACCAATCGCCCCAAATGCCATACCAAATCGGCCACCAGATTTCAATCAACCAAGAGTGCAGCAACCATTTCAAATGCAACCACAACCAGCACCACAACTAGCTCCATAAAACTCAGGTATGGCTCTCCAGGACATTGTTAAAGCACTTGCTACTAACACAATGCAATTTCAGCAGGAAACTAGGGCAAGTATCCAAAACCTGGAAAATCAATGGGACAATTGGCCACTAACATGAGCAAATTTGAGAGTCAAAGCTCAGGAAAATTACCTTCTCAGCCGGTGATCAATCCAAGAGAGAATGCTAGTGCTGTAACTTTGAGAAGTGGGAAACAATTAGAGATTCCACGAAAGAAATCACAAACTGATGAAGGGGATGACACGACTTCCACCATGAATAAAACATCATCTTCTAAGGTAAATCCGAAAACCCATATTCCTTCATATGTTACTCCTCCACCTTTTCCTAGCAGATTTGCAAAATCAAAGAAGAAGGAACAAGAACAGGAAATCCTGGAAACTTTTCGCAAGATCGAGGTGAATATACCACTTCTGGATGCTATCCAGCAAGTACCTCGTTATGCAAAATTTCTGAAGGAGTTATGCACCAACAAGAGAAAGTTGAAAGGAAATGAGAAGGTAAGTGTGGGGAAAATGTTTCAGCTGTATTACAAAGAAAAATTCCTCCGAAATGCAAAGATCCAGGTACGTTCACCATTCCATGCACCATAGGTAGAACCAAGTTTGAAAGAGCTATGTTAGATTTAGTAGCATCTATTAATATCATGCCATATTCTATTTATGCTTCTTTAAATCTTGGACCTCTTGCGAAAACTGGTATTACCATTTAACTTGCTGATCGTTCTAATGCATATCCCAAGGGAGTTGTGGAAGATGTGCTTGTGCAGGTGAATCAATTGGTATTTCCAGTAGACTTTTATGTTCTGAAATGGAGGATGAGACATCTCCCAATCCAACACCGATTCTTTTGGGGAGACCATTCTTGAAAACTGCCCGAACTAAGATTGATGTTCATGATGGCACTCTCATCATGGAATTTGATGGCGATGTGATCCGTTTCAATATTTTTGAGGCAATGAGGTACCCTAGTGACTTGCATTTTGTTTTTGCAGTTGATGTTATTGATTCTTTACCACAACAACATTTTGAGTTAACTCGCAAGAATGGATTGGATGTAGCTATTAGTGAGCATATAGGGACAGAAAATTCTAAGGAATCAAGAATTTTTATACAAGTGTCCAAAGAAATGAAGGAAGCTATGGCATGCTTAGATGAGACTATAGCTATAACCACAAACAGGTACGATGTTTCGTACATTAAATTGCCTTTATCTAATGAGAAACTTCTTCCTTCTGTGATGAAAGCCAATACCTTGGAGCTTAAGCCACCTCCAGATTATTTGAAGCATGTGTTCTTGGGTGACAAAGATCCTTTGCCAATTACAATAGAAATGGGCCTTGCACCACTAAAAGAAGAGAAACGCGTCCGAGTACTTAGAGATCACAAAATAGCTATTGGGTGGATGATTGCTGACATCCAAGGGCTAGCCATATGCATGGACCGTATCTTGTTAGAAGAAGGATCCAAGCCCATTAGTGAAGCACAGCGGAGATTGGATCCTCCCATGATGGAACAAACGTCGGGCTGAGGATGTTAAACCAAGCGCTTATTGGGAGGCAACCCAATGTTTTTGCAAAATAAATTAAAAAAAAGAAAAGAAAAATAAAATAAGGTAATAATGATCGATTTTTGTGTCTCGAGGAGATCCTTTCGTAGGCCATCAAATTGATCAGGTTTTATCTCTCTTTGACATCTGTCTTATTTGTTTTTATTTGTTTTTACTTGTTTTTTTTTACTTTTGTTTGTTATTGTGTTGTTATCTCTTTTATGTGTCTTTAGTTTCGTTTCTGCTCTTTTCTTTTCCTTTCTTTTGTTCAATTTGATTATTCTGTGCTTTGAGCTCATTTGTGCAGCAGCTTGTGGAAACATCCAAACGGAAGTTGAAGTCATTCGCCAAAGGTTTGAAACGTGCATATCTTGGAAAAAAAACAAACTCGATCGCATTATCGGTAATATCTCTTCTTTTCTCTCTTCAATGGATGCCGATATCTTTTTGTCGAACCTTCGTAAATATTTTCCTTCACTTCCTCAAAATGCTGTGTTTAAAATTTATAAAGTACGGATGACTAGACTTTGGGCGTTGATGCTCCTAAATGTGCCTGCTGATATCCGATAGCTTATCGAAGCCAAGGTGAGATTGTCCGGTGAGCCGGACATTAATCTCGCAAAATACATGCCTGGTCTAGGAAAGAGCTACTACGCCAAGAGGCGAAGAGCAAAAAGGTTAGAAGTATGTTATAAATGTGCTAGATGGAATTGTAACCAGACTTGTCGTTCATTAGGTTTTGTGTCCAGGAATAGAGAAGATAAACTTTCATTTATTAAGAATGGTTTGAGTAATGAGTCGCTGGATAATGTTTTGTTAACTCTCGAGTCACATTCTTGTGGACTTGTTCAGCGTGAATTGCTTAATCTATGGACACAATTTCGTGATGAATTGCAGTTATAGTCTAGGGAATCTGACTAAAAACGACCCTGTTTGCCAGTTTATAAGAAAACTGGATGGGAAGCAAATCCCCGACTCATAGAAGGCGTTTCAGCCGTTACTGGACGTAAAACCAGAGGAAGATGTGAGCCACAATCACAACTACTTGTATATTTGAATGTGTGTTGTTGTTGTCGAATTTTATTTCTTTCTTGTTTCGTTTGATCTGATTATCAATGTTGTTTTTGTGTTGTTGTTGTTTGTTGATTTTGTTTGTTTTAATTTCAAGTTTTCTTTTTGACAAACCAGATGACTACCCCATGCATAAGCACACGTGGAAGACAAGTGTGGAGGTTTTGTCAACCTCCGCCGAAAGTATATCTTTACTTTTCATGCTTCACGTGGGAGACAAGTGTGGCGGTTTTTTTCAAACCCCACCGAAAGTTTATCTCCATTTTTTCATGCACACGTGGGCGACAAGTGTGGAGGTTTTGTCAAACCCCACCGAAAGCATATCTATTTTTTCAAATCTCGGGGCGATAAATCTGCATCGAGCAACCCCCACCGAAATTAGGTCCCCATGTGTCAAATTTGAGACTTTTACGTGTGTATATATCCATTCTGTATATTTTCAAAGGTCATTCTATAACCTGTCTTGCACTTGAAAAGCATATTACCTAACTTGCATCATTGTCTTACACAAAGTTAGAGCATTTTTAGAAATGGAGAAAACACCAATTCGGCGATTCCAAAATATATGCGTATTTTGTGGATCGCAATTTGGTAAAGATGGAGAGTTTACCACAGCAGCTCTTGATCTTGGTAGGACATTAGCTGCGAGGGGTATTCATTTGATTTATGGAGGGGGTAGTCTTGGGTTAATGGGGTGTGTGTCAACAGCTGCATCCCTAGGAGGGAGCAAAGTTCTCGGCATTATCCCTAAACCATTAGCTGTACGAGATATCGTAAGCAACACAATCGGGGAAGAGTTACAGGTCTCTAGCATGCATGAGCGTATTGCACATATGGTTGTTAAGTCCGATGCATTTATAGCTTTTCCCGGTGGTTATGGCACATTAGAGGAGATATTTCAAATCACCTCTTGGGCACAGCTAAACATCCATAAAAAACCCATTGGTTTGTTAAATGTCAATAATTTTTTTGATAGTTTGTTGTCTTTTCTTGATCAAGCAGTAGAAAAAAACTTCATCTCACAGTCGGCGAGGCAAATCCTGGTTACAGCTTCAACTGCAGGGGAGTTAATTGACAAATTACAAGCATTCGTCTATTCGCCTGATCCAACAATATCTCGGATAGATTGGTTTGGAGAAGGCAATAAGAGGCGTAAACTGGATTTAACGCTCCATCTGTAATCTCTATCTGCTGGTTTGCTTCATTTTCGTTTGCTTTCTCTTTATTGTGTTTATTTGAGTTGAGTTTTTTTTTCAGGTTATTTCTTTCACCCCAGGTAATATTTTCTAATCTTGGCTTTTAGAGTGGTGGCTTAAAAAGTTCAAGTTCTCTTGAAACGCATTCTGGATTTCTTTAATCCATAATGGCTGAATAAGGAGGCTAACTTCTAAACTTTTTAGACCCATTCTAACTGACTTGTTTGTGTTTGCTGATTTGTAGGACTTTATTATTTTCTGAGTAATTTTAGTTTTATGTAATTTCGAGTTGTTGTGTGTTTTTGTCTTTATCAGTTTCGATTCGAAAAAAAAAAAACATTGTGGAAAAACCTGAGAATAGCAGAATATGGGGTTTTCTTAACTCTTGAAACGCATTCTCTCTCAATAAATCTGTAGTTTGTTTATTTCATGTTGTTTGAAGTGTCTTGTTTCGTGTTTTGTTCTTTCATAATAAAGGTATATAGGCTAGAAACCTTAAGTCTGCGGGCTACTGGTCCTAAGGATTGTTGAAATATACAATCTTGACTCAGGTGTAACAACGCCACGTACCTCTTTTCTTGCATTTTTTGGGTCGATGATAAGATAATGATTGAATTAAGAATAACTCTTGGAAAATGATAAATGATGCATGGATCTGTGTGCTTGAAATGTCTATTGGTTTTCGCTTTGCTTTTGATTCTTGCGCAACATTGAGCACTAAGCTATTATCACTGAGTTATTTGTTCACTTAGAGAAAGTTTATGTAATTTAAATGTTTCTTCAGATTTCAATGAATTATAGAACTTGTTTGATGGTCACTCGAGGCGAAATCCTAGACTGTGCAATATTGGGGAAATGATTTAGGCCATCTTTGGACCGTTTGAGCCTTAATAGCCAACCTTGACTGAAATTGATCCCTAGTTACCCCTTTGAGCCTCTGTAAGCTTTTTTCTTTGTTAACTCACTAAAAGATTTCCTAACCTCAAATGAATTTGTTCCCAACAGTTTATCCCTTACCTATGAGCATGTAGATCATTCACAATTAAATTTTGAGCTATGTTCTGGTTTTGGGAAGTTAGAGGAGGTTGGGATGTGTCATGAGCAATGCTAATGAGTTCTATTATGTTTGTAAAAAAAAAAAAGAAAAAAAAGTCAATCTGTACTTATCGTCCACGTACTTACACATTGAGGACAATGTGTTGTTTAAGTGTGGGGGAGGGGAAGTGTAATAAATAAAAAAAAAAAAGAAAAAAAAGAGAACAAAAGAAAAAAAGAAAAAAAAAAGAGAACAAAAGAAGAAGAATAAGAGATCTATACCCTTACGTGTTCTTGAAAAGAATGAAACAACAAATGGGGGGGTGTAGTTTCCTTGTGTTTTGTAGCAAAAAAAAAAGATTGAGGTTTCTAAATAAAGCTTGGGGGAGACAAAAACAAAAAAAAAATAAACCTGGATGAATTGAATGAAAAGTTGTCTTAGGGTTTATCTCTACATAGTCTTGAATGATTTATGTGTTTGTGGGTGATTTGAGCTAAATTATTATCCTTTAGCATACCTTCACCCAAGCCAAACGTTACAAGCTTAATAAAGTCCTACTTGATCCTTGGTGTTGTGCATGTCTACATTCGTGGAGAGTGACTTGAAAAGCAGGCCTATGGAGTTCATTTATACACACATCTTCAATATTAAATATGATTCATTTTTATGCATAAACTCATCCGGGTTACAAGTGATTAGGTGAGAAGTGCTCTACACACACACACACTTGAGGAATTGAAGTGAAGCGAAACTAATTTTTGAGATAAAATTCTTGATCAAGTGCATTATTTTGAAGTTTTCCTTGGGTTATAATTAAATACAATCTTTGAGGCCTATTTGCAAGTTAAAACATATGTGTTTTAATTTTTTTTCTTTGATTCTGTTTAGATTTAGTTTTGTTTTCATATCGTTGTAGTTGCTCGAGGACTAGCAAAGTCTAAGTGTGGGGGAATTTGATGAGTGTCTATTTATATATCAATTTCTTATCAATTCGTCCATGTTTCTTTGCTATATTCCTTGGTATTTTTATGTTTTTGTGTGGTTTTGATGTTTGTAGGAGTTTTGGAGCAACTTGCAAAAAAATGGAGTAAAACCCTTCATTTTCACCTCTGCTAGTCAACCATCTTCTCGGATTTAATTGTATTGATATACAATGAACCCGATGACATATCATATACCGTTGAAAAGCTCTCGAATTCTACTTTTTGGAGAAATTTACGGTTTATGAATCCATTCAGTGTACCGAAAGTTGTAATCAAAACAGTGTGAAAAGTGTAGAAATGTAATTCCACACATCACTGTAGCATGTATAATACGGGACACTGTAGCACGTTACTGTAGCAGAGTATTTTAACACATTTTAGGGTTTTATTTTCATAACTTGAAGAGGGGAGAACGTGGTGGAGGCTGCAGCTCTGGAATTCTTTCATCTCCTAGAGTTCTTGAAGGAGAAAGGAAACTTGGAAAGAGGAAGAACTACAATCCAAAGAGAATTACATCAAATTTGCTAAGTTTTTCCCTTCCCTTTCATTTCTGGAATGTCTCCATGTTGTATTGTATTTACCACGTTCTTAAACATGTGTAACTGAATCTGAATTGGTTGAGGGTGATTTCAAAGCCCCTGATATGGTTTTTGTAAGTTGATTGTGCAAGGAAGTTGTTATCCAATTCTCTAATTGAAGTTGCTTGTATTTCCCATATTTAATGCTTATGATTGCTTGCTGGATTGTATTTGAGTGGCCAACTGAATATAATCTGGTTGTGATTCTATTGCTAGACTAGAAATCTTGATCCGTAATTGTCTTGAATTTCTAATCATTAGTAGCAAAATTGTGATCAGAGATTACAATTGGAGAATATAACCTAAGTTAAATAATCCGAGCTTGTGTGTTTATTGCTTAGATCAACCTATCTTTCTTATCATAATGCATCCATTGAATTAAACTCAGAGAGCTTGTTCTAGGTTGTTTAATGGATAGAGATTAAATAAAGAGCTTGTTTTATTTAACAACAAAGTAAGGAAAGATTGGGGTAATAGAGCTTGTTATTATCTACGGTTGATAACTTCAATGCTGTAATTAGATGACAATTCTACAATTAATTCGCAAATCCATATCTTGTGGTAGAGAAGGATCCCTTAACCAGCTTTCTCCCATTGATTTTTCATTCAAATTTACTTTCTGTTTTGTTATTCTTTACTTGCATTCTTATTTCATTTAGTAAAGCATTCAACAAAAATCCCCCCTTTTTAGTTTATTGTTGCTGGAAATAATAAATTCAATTAGAATCAATCCTCGTGGGAACGATATCTTACTTATCACTTTATTACTTGTGCGACTAGTATACTTGCTAGTTTCGAACGCATCAAGACGCCTCTAACTTAAAAACGAGCACCTCTAACTTATAGGCAAGCGCCTCTAGGAAGAAGTGAGCCTATAACCTCTAAAACCCTAGTGACGCCTCTAAGTAGAATCGGGCGCCTCTAACTTACGGGCGAGCACCTCTAACAACTGTCGCACATCATTAAAAGAGCTCATTTTTTGGCTTTTGAGAGCGTATGTAAGGGAACTCGGCTCTTGCTTCGAGGCAAGCAATTTTGGGCTAAAAATAGCTTTAAAACATATATTTTGAGGGATTTTGAATATTTTTAGAAACCCTCTTCAATATAAATTTTTTCTAGGGTTCTCTCGGTGTTCTCGACATCCTCTAACGAATTTTAGGATGTCAGCGCTAGTCAAAGATTTAGCTTTCAATTAAATTCGAAATTTATTAAGTTTTATGAAGGTCTACTCTTTAATTTAAATATTTTAATAAAGTTTAGTTTTACCATGTTTAAGTATAATTAGAAATGATTATGCCATGTTTAGTTTAGGATTAGTGGAGGTTAATTAGTATATAATTGTCATGCTTAGTAGTAGTTTAATTAATTAATAATTAATTGCCATGTCTACTTTAGTATTAGTAGTCGTTAATTAGTAGTTAATCGCCATGTTAGTTTAGGATTAGTGATAGTTAACTATTAGATTAATTACCATGATTAATAGTTTAATTAAGCATTTTTAGTAGTTAATTATGTAGTTAATCAGTTGTTAATTTGTCATTAATTAGTGTTTAATAAGTTATTAATTATGCATGATTAGTGGATAATTAGTTAGTAATTAATAGATAATTATGTGGGTATTTAATTGATAATTGTGAATGTTTAGTATAATTGATTAATAATTAATGATGTTATAATTAATGTAGAGGTCGTATATTTAGATTAATATTTATTTTTAATCATGCCTATTATTATTAATGTTTTATTATTAATGCTCTTCTTTGATGATAATAGACCAAGCTTGGAACTCCTTTTAGTTTAAAATTTTTTAAATTACTTTATTGTAATTAGTATGAAAGAATGTTGTAATCCCAATCCCCTCCCCCATCTTTGATGGAAATATAATCAATTTTTCTCCCTTTTTCTATGGATATAAACTGTTGACACTTCATATGTAATAATAAGATAAAAGCAGCATGATAAAACATATGATCAAGATAAAAAAGCACTAGTGGCTTAGAACTTAGAACCTTTAGTAAAGGTTGGATTAACGTTCGGGCGGGTATAACCTATATCTAACTTCCCAAACTTAGCTCTGAAGGGATGATGGCTAATTAAGTCTAGAGAAGCAAGGGATCAGCTTTCGTCATCCAATTTTTCCCGCGGTTAATTACTCAGGTGGTGACTCCATCAGTTCTCTGGGTCTTGTCTTTGTGACTCGACTCTATGGCTTTCCAAGCATCCGAAAGGAGATTTAGAAAAGCGGTGCCAAGATCGCAAGCCCTTAGAGCAGGATGGAAGGCTCGCTCACACTCGATATCTCTTATTGAGATATTTCTTATCAATGTCATCGTTTGAATTCCACTCAATATCATCTCTACCAATTAACTTCCTACACTACAAGAATATTTTACATATTTGTCACTTTATAATTTTTTTATTAGGCATTTTTTTAAAAAGTGAGAAATATAACATTGGTCTGAAAGTCAAACCTGCCTATTCATCTTATTTGTCACTTTTGTCTTTATTCAATCAAATATTTATCATATTTTTATAAAAGTGTGACAAGTATGTGAATATACAATCTTTCCCATTTCCCTCTCACATTTTTCATCTTCTCTTTCAAGCATTATGAATATAATATTTTAAATTTCAATAAATAGAGAAGTAAAAAATCTCAAAATAATAATTAAATAATACAATTTTATGTTTTAATATTTAATTAAAAATAACTTTTAAAAAAATTTAAATAAAATATAATATTTTTGTATAAATTAAATAATAAATTTTTAAAATCAAATTAATAAGAAGTAAATTTTTAAACATGGAAATTATATGAAATAAATAAATTATTTTATACTTTCAAAGTGATTAAAATCACATTGTTTAATTTATTGATAAAAATTAAGAAATTAAAAATCTTGAATAAAATCTTACTTCGAAATAATATAACATTTGTGCTTAAGTAAAAATTATTATAATTTATTTTAGAAATTAAATAAAAACAATTAGTGCTTCTAAAAATGAAAAAAGACAAAGCATATATATATATATATATATTTAAAATATCTCATATGTCACATTTTTATTGGTTAATAAAGTTTTAAACATACACATGTTTTACACCTCATGAAACCCATTTGCCATAAACCTAAAATCTCTTTAACCCTAAAATTATTTTCTCTTCTCTTCAAGTCTTAGCCCTTTCACTGCCGCTGCTTTGCTCCATCACGCTTCCACCCAAACATTCCACTCCCTTCTTTCTTTTCTCCTCCCAAATGTTTGCTATACTTCTTTTCTTGATGGTAAGTTTGTCATAGAGAAAACACAACAAACTCTCTCTCTCTCTGTGGCGAGCTCGTGTGTCATTTGGATACCTACGATGATGTCGGTGGGGGAATAATCCCCTGCTGCTGAGATGTATCGCTTAAGTTGTTCCACCGGGGCGAAACTAGCAGAGCCAAAAGAGAGAATCCCGAGAATTGCGGCTTGGAGTTCGGATCGGGTACCGAGATCGAGTTCTTGAGGTAACGCATGTAGGCTGAGACACGAGATTCAATCGCGATGTGTACAGTTGAAAAAGCCAAAAAAGGGGATAGAGGAGCGGTTGGCCGTTGGATGAAGTTTTCGCCGTTGTTGTTGGTATTGGAGGGGATGGTGGTGGGGTGGTTAGGGGGAGGGATTGGGGGTGGGGCGCATGCTAGCGCGGGAGGGAGGCGGTTGCTAATTTGTGCCTGGGGAGGAGGACGGATACGCTGGAGATGGAAGCTGGGAGGCTTGGGTTGATGTATAAGGGGAGGGGTGGAAAAACGCTCGTGACCAAGGGAACCGGTTAGTTTCTGGACAACATCTCGGAATTGTAAACAGGCGATTGATGTTGGTGCTGGGCCTGGAGATTCTGTTGAGATTGAGGTGGCAGATTCTGATTCTGATTCTGATTATGATTGTCAAAAGTGGTTGTTGAGGGTAGGGGTGTGGGTAAAGGTTTCTTGATGATTGGATTTGGAGGAGTTGAAGTAAGGGTAGATGACGAAGGGGTAGGTTTAGAGATCTTGTGAGAAAGATTGTTGAGGTTATTGAGATGCTTGAGATAATGATCTCTGCTATTGTTGTTGTTGTTGCTGTTAACGGTAACGGAACTGTTACTAGTGGTGGTAGACTCACCAAAGGAAAGACACCTTTTATCCATCCCACCAACACACCTTCCTCTTACTTTCTCTCTCTCTCTCTCTCTCTCTCTCTCTCTATCTATCTATCTAAAATATCTTATCTATGCGTGTTTGAATAGAACACAAGTAAAGCAGCAGCAGCAGCAACTTGTGGTTATGGCAGTCTTCACTTAAGGGGGTGGCTAGTTGGGACAGTGTGAGAGAGCCAAAAAGAGAGAGAGAGAGACTCTATTCTTTTCTTTTCTTCTATATTCTAAATTCCTTTATAAATACCAAAACTGGTTAATTTAATCTAAACAATAGAGTAGAATAGAATAGTAATTTGAAGAGAGGAGAGGAGAGAAAGAAAAAACTTACAATAAATAGTAGAGTAAACAAATAATGTTTCCTTTCTTTTGTTCTTTTACTAGCTTTGCTCATTGCATTTGCACAATAGCATAAATGAATGTCTTTGCTTTTATGCTTTGCTTTGTTTTCAGCCTATTAGTTTTGACTATGGGCTGATGCTGGTGCTTTCTGATTGCAAATGAAGTTGATATTTTTTGTGGTGGGGTTTATGTTAAAAAAAAGGTCAGCTTGTCATTATTTCTCTCTAATGTTTTTGTTTGTATTTGATATAGGCCGGTGCAGTGTTGGTTTCTTCTACAAGTAGTGGTTCAAAGAAGCCATCTAAGCCTTCCATGGAGTTGGCCAATGCACGAAATGATGCTGCATCTGGACCTGAACCTGCTAAAGCTGTCAAGGTAGAATAAGACTTTGTTGTAAAACAAATATATTAAATATGGATCAAGAATAATAGTTTGGTAGGCTTTCATCTATTTCTAATAGTGTTTAACCACAGGTATTATCTTTAGAAATTGCTGCCCACTTCAGTTGAAATGCTTAAATCTTAATTTTATTGATCAGATGAATGCACTAATTATCTAGGACATGTTTGAGTTTTGGTCCTAGCCTGTCAGCTATCCCTTTTGTTTGAGACTTCTGTGAAAATTGATAGATTTTAGTCCTTTCCTGAATTTTCAGTTATCGATTACATATTGATGAAGGCACTATTTTTCATATTTGGATCATGTCGCCAGGTTTTGTTGAGTCTTCCTAAATTGTTTGCAGAGGGAAAGGTATTCTGTGCTAGATAGTGATGGAACAAATGGAAAGCATTCACTAAAGCCTATTAATTGTACACTTCCATTCTTGGAGAGTTGGTAAAGTCTGGTCTTATGTTGATTAATTTTTTTAAAAGGGTTTTGAATTTTATGTCACTGTTGATTTTCAGTCATTAAATCTGTAATTTTTCAAATGCATGAATTGTATTTTTCATTCTTGGAAACTGCCTTAATTTCATTTCATTTGGATATACCGCTCAGGTCAGTAAAATCCTGCCATTTTCCTAGCCTTGGGATCTAGATATGTGTGGTTGGATTAAAGTTTTTATATTTCAGATTACAAATTGTCATATCTAAGGTCTAAAATTATTATTACCTCGAGGCAACTCACTAATTTTCTTTTTTTTTTTGGTCTTTGTCTTTTTGCCCTGCAGTCCCTTCTTGCAGCCCTTGGTTCTGTTCAGTTTGTATCAAACATTGCATTTGCTTACTTCGTATTCAACAAAATGGTGACTGTCAAGTATGTTAAATTCTGAAGTGAGCTAATTTGTAGAACCATAGATGGAATATAATCTTAAATCGACAATGTTAAGTAGATCTCAATGTTCATTATTTCTATTACAGGGTACTGGTTACAACAGCCTTTACGGTTCTAGGAAACATATTTCTAGTTGCCTTTGGAAATCACCAGTCACCTGGTATGACTTGCTTTTAACAATTTACATGCGCAATTTTTACTGCAATATCTACTTTCACCAAGCCTTTCTTGATCATATTTGTTGTTAATTAATGGTAACATGGTTCTTGCAGTGTGCACACCACAACAATTGGCAGAAAAGTACAGCAACATTACATTCCTTGTGTACTGTCTGTCTCTGATCTTAGTTGTTGCCTTGAATCACTACATTTACAGGTAGGGATACATGATTCTATATAAAACTGAAACTTTGGAGCACGATGTTGATTCACATAGTTGCATTTTGTGTGATCAACTTGTGTAACATTAAGGAGAGGAGAACTTATACTTGCCATTTTTGGACAAGATATTAGACCCTATTGGCATATGCTACTTTCTTTCTTGTATGCTGTAGTTTCAGGTGCTGTAGGATCTTGCTCAGTGTTGTTTTCAAAATCTGTGTAAGTTGGCTAGCTCAGACATCGTCACCCTTTGGAGATGTAATTGGATATTGTTGTTCTATTGTATATTGGTTTACTTTTTATTTCTATTTATTTGTTATTATTTTTTTGGTACAACTCTAACCTGCTCAGATTGGCCATGTCTAGTGGTTATGAGTTGCACAGTTGGTTCACATACTCAATGCTTCTTTTATTTCTTAGTATAGCTATATTTTGGGTAAAGATTAGCAGAACTCTTAGTTACATTTTTGCTGGTTTGTAATATGTTCCAATGAAAAATTTAATTGACATGATAATATTATCATACATCAAATTGTCAGATGTCTCTGAGAATCAATTTTTGGTCATTCAATTGTTTCACTATTTCTTCCACTCTACGTGTAATTAAATATATACTTGGCAGCTAAAAGCTGCCAAGTATATATTTTTTTAATTTTTAAAACTATTTATACTTGGCGGCCAAAAACCGCCAAGTATAATTAAATACTTAGTGGCTAAAAACTGCCGAGTATATATATTTTTTAATTTTAAAACTATTTATACTTGGTGGCCAAAAACCGCCAAGTATAGTTAGGTGCATATTTGGCAGCTTGACCGACCGTCAAATTGACCATATTTGGCGGTGCCATTGGTGGCACTTTCAAGACCGCCAAATATGAGCATTTTTCTTGTAGTGCTAACAATGTCTTTCATGACAAAATCACTACAATGGAATGTAAACTCCCTAGTGGTATATCAAATGACTTATTGATGATATTTGGTGAAAACTTGATCAACTTTCCTCTAAAATATACCATGAGATAATAATAACTCCTAGGGTTGTCAATTAAAGCAGGAATATTTGCATAACACTGTTGAACCAAAGATATAGCTAGAGGAAAAAAGTTGTATACAGTTCTCATAAATATATGGACTCAAGTAGCTCACTAAGATGATAATTTTTGAAGTCATCCACCTTAATTAACTGGCCATTCAATCTAAAACTTTCTCTTCAAACTATATTTCTGGAAATTTTTCTTAACATCAATGGTAAGAAAATTGTTGAACTTGGCCTTCACTCTGTCTTTCATTCTAGCAATAAGGACCTCTTCATCATCACTCATAGCAAGATGGTTAGGGCCTTGTTCTTCGTCATTATGTTAGTGCTGTTGTGAATATGAGTTTTCTTCTAGACTCAACTACTCTTCAAAACTGGATGATGATGAGTTATTGGTTGATTTCTCAGATTCAGTTGATGAAGCCATGGTTACTTTCTATGATCTTAGAATGCTGCGCTAAAGGCTATCGAAATAGAGAAGCAATATACCAAAAGAATTTTGATAAAGTTCAAATAACCCAAACTAAATGTGATATAACTAGACACAAAGTCCTCATCCAGTCTAGTTTCCCCAAAAAAAAAGCCAAATTTAATTTTGATTGATTTTCCAAAAACACATTAATGTAATTAATGACTCAGTTTTGATATTTGATTTTTATTCAAATAAAGGGTTTATATAACAAAGAATTCCAACCAAACAAACTCCACCTCAAATCAATTTTACTGACATGGCAAATTAACAAATAAATGCACATAAGGTAATCAAAACTAAATCAGTCACAATAGCATCGTAAGTTACAATTAACTTAACAGAAAATAATTATAAGTAACATAAAAGCAATATATAGACATCATATGATTCATTCTAAAGAAACATGCATCAAAGTTGGATTAAATCAACATAAGAAAGCTATTTTTCATGATTTTTCATTCAACTGAGATATTAATAATGGTATTTTTGGCATATACTAGGAAACTAATCTCAATAGGTTATGGATTAAATATAATAGCTTTCACATATCCATAAAGGTAGGTAACCTCAACATATTTCCTAGATACCTTAAGGTTACTATCAGGTTACTGTCAAGGGATGGCATAAGCTACAACTCTCACATGCTGTGTTAGAAGGAAACTTATGATATTTCAAATACAACATACATAACAGAAAGGTGATATTATTTAAAAAATTAACAAATGCCTAAGGCCTTTCTAATATTTTCAAACCTTGATGCATCTAATGTCTTAGTCAACAGGTCAGCTAATTGATTTTCAATAGAGATGTATTCAATGTGGATTACCTTTTATTCTACAAGCTGTCTTATAAAATGGTATGTTACACCAATGTGTTTTGTTCTTGAATATTAGACTGGATTCTTGTTAATACCAGTTATGGAGTTTTTATTAATACCATAATCACTTAACATCTGTTTCATCCATAGTAATTGTGTAAAACAATTCCCTACAGTAATGTATTCTACTTCTGCAATGAACAAGGAGATAGAATTCTGTTTCTTGCTATGCCAAGAAAACAAATTAGTACCAAGGTAAAAACAGCCACTTGATGTGCTCTTTCTATCATTAATATTTTCTATCCAATCTGCATCACTAAACCCTACAAGACAAGCATTTGTTTCCTTTGAATACCATATTCCAAGATCTATTGTGCCATAAACATACTTGATGATCCTTTTGACTTTTGTCAAGTGTGATTCCCTTGGAGTTGACTGATACCTAGCACATAGACCAACACTGAGACAAATATCTGGTCTACTAGTAGTTAAATACAACAAGCTTCCAATCATGCTCCTATACAAAGTTGGATCAATGGCTCTAGCTTCATCATCTCTAGACAGCTTAATGTTCGCACTTTTGGGAGTTCTCAAAGGTTTAGATTTTTCCAATTCAAATATCTTCACCAAATTCTTAGCATAATTGGATTGAGATATAAAGATCCTATCCTCAAGTTACTTTATTTGAAGTCCAAGGAAGAAATTTAACTCACCAACCATGCTCATCTCAAACTCACTCTACATCAGCTTAATAAACTCATTTAGTTTTTCTTTTGTTTCTAAAACCAAAAACAATGTTATTTACATAGATTTGTGCAACAATGATGTAACTAGATGCAAGGTCTTGTCATTACTTCCCCTAATATATCCCTTAAGTGTCAAGAAGTTTGTCAACCTCTCATACCAAGCTTTAGGAGCTTATTTCAATCCATATAAAGCCTTTTTTCAGTCTGTAAACATGATCTGGATATTTAGGATCTTCAAATCCCTCAAGCTGTTCATCATAAGTCTCTTCATTAAGAAAGTCATTCAAGAAGGTTGTCTTAACATCCATTTGATAAATTTAAAATCAAGCAAGCATGCAATAGCAAGTAGTAATCTGATAGACTCAAGTCTAGCTACTATTGCAAAGGTTTGAAGAAAGTCTATTCCTTCAACTTCTGTGTAACCTTGTATAACTTGTCTAGCCTTATTTTTAACTACTTGTCCATTTTCATTAGTTTTATTTTTAAAAATCTACTTTGTTCCAATCACATTTATATCTTGTGGTCTAGGAACTAATTCCTGAACATTATTTCTTTTAAACTAATTAAGTTCATCCTACATAGCTTGTATCCAAACATCCTTTTTTAAGGCTTCTTTTACATTTTTAGGTTTAAAAAGAGACATAGCAAGCAAAGTTTACTTGATTGCTTACCTTGCTCCTAGTTTTCATCATGCCATCTAGACATCTAATCATTAAGATGGTTGGATGTGCCTTTTGTATCTAAGAAGGTGGTTCTTTTCTCTTAGCATCATCCCTGATTTGGTTTCTGTCCAGGTCTAGGCTGTCAGATGTTGTTTTGTCTAATTTAACAGTAGTGTTTTTTCCTTCATAACAGAATCTTCCTTGATGTCAGTGTTTACTACTGTTGAATTTCTCTTGGTTCTAAAAAAGTGACTATGATTTCTTCATGTGAATATTTTACATAATCATCAAGATCATCGAACATCACATTTGCAAACTCCATGATAGTCTTAGTCCTCAAATTGTAAATCCAATATGCCTTGCTATTCAATGAGTATCCAACAAAGACTCCATCACTTTTTTAATCAAACTTTCCTAACTTATCTCTATCATTTAGGATGTAACACCTGCATCCAAAAACATAAAAATATTTCAAGTTAGGATTTCTTCCTTTTAAAATCTCATAAGGAGTTTGGTTAGTTCTAGGTCTAAGGAAAACTCTATTCGAAATGTAACAAGCAATGCTTATTGCTTCTACCCACACCTTTTGGTCAACTTCTTACCATCTCTTTAAGTGTTTATTCTTCCTCTCAACAGCACCATTCTGTTTAGGTATTTGGAGAGTCGAGAACTCTTGTGCTATGCCATGGCATTTGCAAAAATTAGTATAGCTAACATTTTCAAACTCCTTTCTATGATCACTTCTTATCCTCAAAATCCTTCCAACGTTCCTATTTTGTTAATTTTCAAGCTTAACATAGAGATTCCTAAAAAATTCAACTGTGTCAGATTTTTCTTTAATAAAATCAATCCAAATGTATCTAGAAAAATCATCAACATAAATAAATACATACCTTTTATCTGAAATGCTTTCAATTTGCATATGACATATGAGATCCATATGAAGCAAATCTAGTATTTTAGATGTGCTAAGATGTGATTTTGATTTATGTGAACCTCCAATTTGTTTTCCCAATTGACAAGGTCCACAAATTCTATTAGATTTTTCATATAGTTTAGGAACACCTTTAACTGCACCTATCTTTGTCAACTTAATTAAGTCTATGTAGTTTAAATGTCCTAACATGCCATAATTCCAAATATGATATCTTAGAATGAAATGTATTCTCATTTGCTAACAAGTAATAATTATCTGAGGATTTATTTCCTTCTAAAATTCATTTACCATTATCACATATAATCATGCATTTGTTTTAAGTGAAGTTAACAATATACTTGTCACATAATACTAATCAAATTAGCCTTGAGACCTTCAAAAAGAAAAACATTATGAAACTCTGGCAAGCCTTTAACATTTAAAATGCCCTTATAAATCACCTTGTTGTTACACCACCACCAAATGTGACATTTCCTTCCCTGTATGACTCAAGATTTTTCAAAAAGTTCTTATGACAATCATATGTCTAGAACAACCATTGTCAAAGTACCAAATGTCATTAGCAAAGTCAGTAAGTGCAGTAAGAGCAACATTTTAGCTTGTTATATTTTTCTTAACGCCTTTTTGTTGTGTCCTAGGTAACTGCTTAAACTATTTTGATCTTTTATGTAGAAACTCAACAATTTAAAATACCTAGGTCTAATATGCCCTTTGACACCATAAAAATAACATGTTGGAACAAATCTTTTAACTCTTTCTAGACTTGACTTGAAAGAACTCAATGGAGATACCAAAATATCCTTACCTTTAGACCTAGCACTAGTACTTATTGAACTAGTTTCAGAGTTGTTACCTGATTGTAATGGCTTTACAAAAATTGTTTTTGATGAAGAAGCAACGTCACCTTCAATATACCCTAAGCCATGTTTGTTGGAGCTATCTTTACCAAGGTTCAAAACCTGTTCAAGTTTTGCAAACCCAATTTTGAGTTGATCAATGCATTTTTTGGATTTTGTAATTTCTATTATGAGTCTTTCAACAATTTTTGTCTTGTCTTTTAGCAAATTCTCCAATGTGTTTATACAATCTTTAGCATATGCTTCCTAACATTTCAGCACTTTTTATCCTTTTCAAGTGCCTTGATCTTCTCTTTCTGTGTTTCCCATTTAACATAAAGAGCATTGTATTTTACCTAAAGTTCCACTTAGTAACTTGTAACATTTTCATCTTCAAAATCTTCATTACTAGTTCTGCACTATTCTGTTGTGTTTGACATAACAATCTTTCCTTTATCAATTGTAGATGTAATGAGTGTTACAAAGTTACTAATGCAATCTTGGTCATCGAAACCAATCTCTAAATCATCACTCCATGTACTAGATATACATTTGTTCTTCTTTTTGAGATTTGCATATTCATATTGAATATACCCATAACCAGAATACTTATAGCATTGAATTTGGCCTTTTCTATCAGGTTGTTTTTTATTCTTCATACCAGGTTCTTTGTTGAACTTTTTGAAGTTGTCACCTGATCTAGGCTCTTTTCCTTGGTTCTCTTGTCTAAAACTCTTCTTCAGATATTTGACATAATTCTTTGTCAAATATGCCATCTATCCTGTATCAGTTTCATCAAACTCTCCACTATCTTTATCATATATTTTAACTAATTAAGTAGCAAATGCAATACTCTTCCTTTGCTTTCTTGTTTTTAGATTCATCTAAAAGGTTTGAAGTGATCTAATCAATTCATCAATTCTCATGTCATCTATATTCCTCATTTCCTCAATGGGAATCACCTTAGGCTAAAACTTATTTGGTAAAGATCTAAAGACCTTTCCAACAACATTAGCATCTGCATATGTTTTTCCAAACATATAAGCAGAATTGATAATATAACAAAGCTTAGCATAAAAATCAATAATAGATTCATCATCATGCATGAATAAATTTTCAAATTGTGAAGTTAAGATAAGTAATTTTGATCTTCTAACAGATTTTGTACCTTCATTTCTTACCTCAAGGATATCCTAAGCTTATTTTGCAAATGGTGCATCATGATATAAAACCAAATTAATGAACATTAACTGCATTGAAAAATGCATTGATTGCTTTTGAATTCCAGCTAGATGTTCTATAGTCTCAATCCACTCTACTTCTGGTTTCTCCACCACAACTCCAAAAGCATTCATCCTTGTTGGTGGTGTCCAACCATTCCAATACTTGTCTAGGCTCTATCATCAATAAACTTTACGAAAGCTCTCATCTTGACTTTCCAATATGCGAAATTGTCATCTTCAAGCATAGGTGCATGAGTAACCAAACCTCCATTTTTGAATATCCACGTCTCCAAATAAAAAAGAGATCGATCTTCACTTATATGTCAGTGAAGCCTACTCCAATACCAATTGTGAGATCTAAAGGTACGAACAGTTATGCGGAATATAACAGAAAACAATAATATAAAATGGAACAGGAGTTTTTACATGGTTCGATTATAAAACCTACATCTACGATAGCTTAGAGCTGCAATTCACTATGTTCTTCTGTTTGCAATCTTTAGGAACATTTATAGTGATGAACACATTCTCTCTCACTGACCTAATATTTGTAAAACAAATCTCTCAAAGATTTAAATACTATTGACACAACCAACTCTCCATTGTTGACAACATAACAACACACTGTTAAGTAAGACAATACACACGTATCTAGTACTAACTTACATATACACTCAACTCTCTCAAATGTATATAATCAAATAATAGACTTCAACTAATTCATACAAGATTACAACACTCTCAAGCATGAATAAACTCACATAACGCATGTACACAGACAAATTTCTATTCTCTCTAAAGATCTGCCATGTAACTCTCTAAAACGTGATACTATATGAGTTAAAGAAATAACTTTACATAGTAAATGAATATCAGTTGCCATGCTAATCAAGATGTTGCAATATATACCATTTAGAAGATGAGCTTTGATAACGATCAATCAATAAATGAAATAATATTTATATTCTCCCAAGTGATAAAAGATATTTATAAAGAATATCCTAACCATATAAGAGAAAAATAAAGCTCAATATAATACTTCCCTATCAAGAATACATATCAAAGTAATTATTCTTATGTTTTTTCTCACAAGTTAACAAATAAATCATGTGCATTGCACATACCTGAGTTTCACGTGTGACACCAACATATATTCAGATCTATTCAGGCTTTAGTTTAATTAAGATTCATTAAGATTTTAGACCCAAAAAAATGCCGCTAGTATTTGATTGAATTAGACATTTTTCCTTTCTTTTAGTAGTGTCTGGCTCTATTTGCGGTTTTTCCTTTCTTTATTGGCATGAAAAACTCAATGTCAAAGAGACAACTCAGAAAAACGATTCCCAGCTCCTGAATGATGAAAATTAGATATATACATGCAATACCAAGGGTCTAATTTCATGGTCAGTATCTAACTCTATTTAGGATCTAGTTTTTTATTCCTCAATGCATCTCTTCATCTTTCTCAGTCAAAGTTTTGTATATGATCAAATTATTTGTTAAAACATACATTTTTTATTCTCAAGAAAAATCAACATTGGAAATCAAATTACTAATAATTTTGAGAAAAAATATTGAGGAATATCTAACCTTGCATGAGAATCTTCTTTATTTATTTATTTTTTTTTGGCATTATTCTTCAAAATCATAGGGTTGCATATGAGGATTCAAATTTTCTTATGAAAAATTTGGGGAACAAATACCCCTTCTATTTATGTTAGGTGAATTTTTTTTTATTAATTAGTTTTAATTGAAAATAAGACTTACATTGTTTGCATCATATATCACAGTCTTCAAGGATGGGGATTACAATGGCAATCTCTTGCCTACCCTGCCCATTGTCATCCCTGAGCCTTAGAGAATAAATCAAAAATTTCTCAATTAGTTGTATATATTATAATCTAAATTATCAAAAGTATATTATTAGTATTATTATAGTAATAATAATAATAATTTAATAATTGTGTTATAATTTATATAATTATGATTTTAATTAGTATATCTATATATACATATGAACTAGATTAGTAGATTAATTGTTTTACATTAGATAAGACTAGTCTAAAGGCTTTTGTTTAAACCCTTTTTCATTTCATTGCTCGACTCCTTCCAAAGAGTGATGCAACACATTAAAAGTATTATTATACTTACGAATTTTGTACATAACATGATTAAGCTATAAAAGATGAAGCTTTAAAAGTTACTTTAAAGCGAATGAAACTAATAAAATCGCATTGTTGACCATAAGCATTTGTCATAGATGAATATTTTATACAAGATATATCCTTCCATTCTCTGTTTGAACACAAACTTTAGATTATACATAATGGAATTCAATTATTCATTTTGAACAGACCATATACCCGTGTGATTTCGGGTTTCAAATGGGCAATACTATTTGATCAATTTAGATGACAGCAACACACGATTGCGATATTCTCCAAGGGCCCATACAGGAAATATGTTTCTATAAGCCGAATAACTAATCATACAATTCTTGTTGAATACTCCCATGATTTCCTATCAAAATTTATTCAGAAATGATCATATAATTAATTTATTGTTAACAGAATAGAAATATAAATAGAATAAACACATCCCATGTAATATCCTAAGTTTTTGTAATGTACATTATAGCATGTGTTATGGTTACATGTGTAATATATGTATTAATGTATTAGTTATGTGTTCGATTTGTAATGTAATAGATGAGAGAATGAGGGGCTTAATGAGAAGAATAATGGATTAAATGGTTATAAAGGAGGAGAGATGGACTAAATGGAAACTTTGCCTTGTGTTTATATATAAAATGAGAAGAATTCTAGAATTCTTTCATTCTAACTTACCAGGTCACGTTTCCAGCCCTTCACTCCCTCTAAGCTCCACACAACACACACAATTTCACCAAGAATCCAAGCAAGCAAGTGGTAAGAACTCTTCTCTCCTTTGGAATTCTTGTGCTATTGTGTATGTATTTGCAAGAATTCTTTTGGGTTGTGATGTGACTATATGAATTGTTGTTTATGCTGCTGGAAAATTGTATGGAGATGTGAATTTGAATGAGTTTTGAATGCATCTAAGTAAGGAGATGAAGATATAAGCTAGAATTGAGAGTTTAGTTCAAATCCTAGAAATTTTGTTACACTGAACAGTACATGTTCCAAAAATTCTCAAAAATCAGGGGGACATTTTCTTGTTCTGAAAATTTAATGGATGAAAATAGACATGTCCACGAGTTTATAGAAATTGGAATCACTTAAAAATTCATAGTGTGTAAATTGTAATGAATTTTGAAATTCTGGTTCGAAATTTGTGAATTTCCCCTGTTTTAAAACAGGGCAGGGAGAGTGAACTCGATTTGAGGGGCCAAATCTTTGTAAAAGTGCCTGAATTTTTGTATGCAAGTTCTTCTATGTGTCATAGTAAATTTTCACTGAGATTGAAGCTCTGTGTGAATTGTTATAGATTTTTAAAGTTGGCTTGTTAAAACTGGAATTTTTAGTTTCCAAAACAGGGCAGTTAGAAATAAATGGATTTGAATGGGTTAAACATCTTGAAAAGCCCTGATTTTTGGTATGGAGGTATATACATATGTTATATACCAGCCTGTAAATATTTGTATCCATTTGAGTAGGATTGAAATTCCTACAAATTTTTAAGTTGATAGTGCTCAGTGAAGTGAATGCAGTGGCAGAATTGTTGAGGTAATAAATTTGATTATTTTGAGTGGCCAAATGACCCCAAATTGGCTCTAAAAATTTTAAGGAGACATGAGGTATGTGTGTAAAAGATGTCTACCTACTTGTGTGAATTTTTGGAAGTAGATAATTGTTGTTGTGAATTGTTTGTCAAAGTAAGTATGGAAATAGAGCCAAAAAGGGGGAAATATTTTACAAGTGTATGGTGACCTAAAAATAGATTTTGTTTTATTTTTAGGTCAATCACAAGCATCAAAAAGCAGCTATACAAGGTAAGTAAGCTAACTATTCTGAGGCCACAATAAATTTTGTGTACTATATTTATGTAATTTTGGGGATTGTAACACTATTAACTGTAAGCACCTTGATGCTTGAATGTGAGATATTGTGACTGTTTTAGAAGCCTGATATCGAGCTTCTTTAATGTGACTGATTATAAATGAGGAAAAGTGATTGGCATGCCAAGACCTAGGAAGTTTAGCTCTCATGGCTTGAGGGGAGGTCTAGACCATGTGTTTCTCTATATGAGATTCGGTAGCATGGGCCCGGTATCACCCGGATTGTCAGACTAGCCTCGAGCTATTTCAAGTGTAGGCATCTAAATGTATTTGTACTATTCTGTATTGTTTCATGGCTTGAGGGGAGGTCTGGACCATGTGTTTCTCTAGATGAGATTCGGTAGCATGGGCCCGGTATCACCCGGATTGTCAGACTAGCCTTGAGCATTCCATACTTCCATGGCTTGAGGGGAGGTCTGGACTATGTGTTTCTCTAGACGAGATTTGGTAGCATAGGCCCGGTATCACCCGGATTGTCAGACTAGCCTTGAGCTATTGTATGGGAACTGACTGTGAAATGAAAAGTCCTACCTTGATTAGAGAGCCTTTTCCCCTAGGTGACTGTAATTGATACTGTGGAAGCTTCCTCATTATGTGATTGTGATTGTACATGAGAAAGCGATGAGTAGAGAAATGTGAACTCACTTATGTGAGGTTGAATCGACCTATAGAGGTCTAGAAAGAAAATCGGCGCGGGAGCGCAAATGTAACCGAAGTGAACTTTGGGGCATTCTTTCTTTAACGAGTTAGCTAATGCTTGTATAGTTAGAAATGGATAGTTTCATACTGGACTGAATTCTATTGTTATTGTTTATTACTGTATCTTCACCTAGCTTACTTACTGAGTTTTACTCATTAAAGTTGTTGTGTGCCTCAGGTGATCAGTAGATTGAGCTATGGATGGAGGACTTTTGGCATTGCTGACAGAGTTCCCTTGACAACCAAAGACCGCTGCTCTATATTAGCATAGCCATACTATAGAACCTCTTTTGATTTTTGAATGTATCTATATATAGTGAAATGGTGTGGTTGTGATTAGAAACTCGGTTTTGTGTGATACTAAGATTAATTTTTGAAAGAAATAGCAGAGCTCATATTTAAATGACTGTATAAGTGCTATATTTTGTATGTCTAGTATGAGTTGTGACAGTAGTGGTATCAGAGCATAGGTTTAAGGTTCTGTAGACATTTTGTTTCAAGCGGTCAAGGGAACCATGTCCATGCCAAATCCTCCATAGTGAGTAAGATTGATAATTGTTTGATTTCTATATTGAAATCTCTGAAATGGTTGTATATGATGAGGAGTGCTAATTATTATTATTAGTAGAATTATCGTTATTTATATGGTGCCTCATTCTGTTCTAATGATCAGAATTGATAGTCATGTCTCGACCGAGACGACCCAGGAAGGCCGATAACCCCACCGTGGAGGAAATGAGAAGAGGTAGCACCACACCTAGAGTGAGACGAACCTCGGAGCTAGGCAAACCTGCATTGGTCAGAAATAGAAGATCGAAGAGGCAAGTTGGGACTAGTAGCAGCTCACGGGCTCAGGACACTGCAGTCCAGGAGTTAGTACAGATTTTGACTGATGTGAGACGGGAGGCTGCACAACCTAGTTCCACCACCACTTCTGAAAATATACAAGTTGTGGAGCAGTTTAGAAGACTCAACCCTCCATCCTTTACAGGCTCAACAAACCCATTAGCTGCAGAAGAATGGGTTTGTAAAATGGAGAGAATATTCGAGCTTATGGGGTGTACTGATACACAACGGCTCACATGTGCTACTTTTATGCTAGATGATAGTGCAAGTTACTGGTGGGAAATGACCAAGAGAGCTCACATTAGAGAAGATGGAGTGCTTACTTGGGCTCAGTTTAAAGAGTTGTTTTATGACAAGTACTTCCCTCAGTCATTGAAGAATGAGAAGATTGCTGAATTTTTATAGTTAACTCACGGGTCCATGTCCCTCACAGAATATGAAAGGAAGTTCGAGGCTCTCTCCAGATTTGCTCCACACCTCATCAATACACAAGAGGAGAAAGCCAAGCTCTTTGAGAGAGGCCTGAAACCAGAAATTCGAAGGCACGTGGCAGCTTTTGAATTGAAAAGCTACAGTGCAGTGCTGAGGAAGGCTCAGATATTGGACAGAGATGAAGAAATGACTGAAGCTGGCAAGTCTAAAGAAGAGGGTTCTGGTTCTCAACCAAGGAAGCCATGGAGGAATAATAGCAAATGGTTCGAGAAAGGCAAGGGAAAGAAGAAGCAGAATACGGGTAGGAAAGAATTTCCTATATATGACACATGCCACAGAACACATAAAGGAATGTGTCATTTCAAGACTAGAGCGTGCTTCCGGTGTGGAAAAACTGGACACTTTATTGCATCATGTCCTAAAGCCAGTCAAGCTCCTATTACTCCTGGTAGAGTTCAGAATGCATCGGGTAGAGAACCACGAGCTCAAGGAAGAGTCTATGCCCTTACCACCACTGAAGCACGGGAGGCTCCATCGGTTGTTTCTGGTATTATCTCTGTTCTTGGTCATAATGCTCATGTATTGTTTGATTCGGGTGCCACTCATTCCTTTATGTCTCGTACTTTTGCTCATAAAGTGGAGGTAAAGCCTTCAATTATGGAGGTTGAGATGTGTGTCTCTACTCCTTCGGAGATGGCATTGTGTGCTAAAGAAGAGTTGAAATCCTGCCCGATTAAAATAGATAGCCAAGAGTTAGAGGCCAATCTAATCATCTTGGAGATGCGTGATTTTGATGTGATTCTGGGTATGGATTGGCTGTCTAAATATCATGTAGATGTCAAGTGTTTTGAGAAGAAAGTGGTATTCCATACTCCACTCGGAATGGAGTGTAGCTTTGTCAGGGTGGATATAGTTTCATTGCCACGGATTGTTTCAGCTTTGAAAGCTCAAAAGTTCCTTCGGAAGGGATGTATGGGTTTCTTGGCTTGTGTTATGGAGACACCGAAGGACAAAAAGAGTATTCAGAACATTCCAGTGGTAAATGAATTTGCAGATGTGTTCCCAGAAGAATTACTCGGACTCCCTCCCGATCGAGAAATTGAGTTCACTATCGATCTTTTACTGGGAACCACTCCTATATCCAAAGTTCCATATCGGATGTCACCAACGGAACTTAAAGAATTGAAGGAGCAGTTACAGGAGGTACTGGATAAGGGTTTCATCCGTCCCAGTGTCTCTCATTGGGGAGCACCAGTTCTGTTTGTGAAGAAAAAGGATGGGACAATGAGATTATGCATTGATTATCGTGAGTTGAATCGGGTGACTATAAAGAACAAGTATCCACTTCCAAGGATTGATGATCTACTCGATCAGTTACATGGGGCAAGTGTGTTTTCTAAGATTGATCTTCGATCCGGATACCATCAGTTAAAGATCAGAAAGGAAGACATTTCCAAGACTGCCTCTCGAACGAGGTATGGGCACTATGAATTCTTGGTAATGCCTTTCGGACTCGCGAATGCTCCAGCTGCTTTTATGGATCTTATGAACCGTGTTTTTAAGAAATTCTTGGATAAATTCGTCATTGTGTTCATTGATGATATTTTGGTGTATTCTAAGAATTTTGAAGAACACGAAGAGCATTTGAGAAGGGTATTGCAGTTATTGAGAGAGAAGAAACTGCATGCCAAATTCAAGAAATGCGAGTTTTGGCTCAACTAGATTTCTTTCTTGGGTCACATTGTTTCAGGTGATGGGATCTCAGTAGACCCAAATAAAGTGGAAGCTATTGTGAAGTGGCCGAGACCGACTAATGTAACTGAAGTACGTAGCTTTCTGGGATTGGCCGGATACTACAGGAGATTTGTTGAAGGCTTTTCCAAGATAGCCTCGCCCTTAACACAGTTGACTAGGAAAAATGTAGCTTTTGTATGGTCAGAAGACTGTGAGAAAAGTTTTCAGGAACTCAAGAACCGATTGGTGACAGCTCCAGTACTGACTATCCCTTCTGGTTCAGAAGGATTTGTGATATATAGTGATGCTTCTAAGAAAGGGTTGGGGTGTGTTTTGATGCAAAATGGCAAGGTTATAGCCTATGCATCTCGACAATTGAAGGACTATGAGAAGAATTACCCTACCCATGATCTAGAACTGGCAGCAGTGGTATTTGCATTAAAGATTTGGAGGCATTACTTATACGGAGCAAGATGTGAGATTTATACCGACCATAAGAGCCTTAAATATTTCTTCACTCAGAAGGAATTAAATATGAGGCAAAGGCGATGGCTTGAATTGGTCAAGGATTATGATTGTGTCATTAATTATCATCCTGGAAAAGCGAATGTGGTGGCGGATGCCTTGAGTAGAATGTCTTCTGGACATATAGCTGCTTTAGTTACCACACAACGGTCAATAATGCAAGATCTGGAGAAACTTGCTATTGAGATTGTTCAGCTGAATAAATGCTTACATTTGGCTTCATTGGTCGTGCAACCCACCATTATTGAGAAGATCAAGAAGAGTCAATGTGAAGATGCCTTTTTGAAGAAGGTGAGGGAAGAAGTTCCATTGGGGAAGAGGCCAGGTTTTGTTATCTCTTCCGACGGGGTATTATACTTCGAAGGAAGATTATGTGTGCCAAATGTGATAAAGTTGAAACGAGAAATATTGAATGAAGCACATAGTTCTCCTTATTCGGTGCATCCTGGCTATACAAAGATGTATAGGGATCTCCGAAATAACTACTGGTGGGTTGGTATGAAGAAGGAAATAGCTCAATTTGTTGAACAATGCTTAGTTTGTCAACAAGTTAAAGCTGAACATCAAAGGCCATCGGGATTACTAAATCCACTATCAATACCAGAATGGAAATGGGAACACATCACTACGGATTTTGTTGTGAGTCTACCGAGGACTAGGAATGGATGCGATGCAGTTTGGGTGATTGTGGACCGGTTAACAAAATCAGCACATTTTCTTCCTGTGCGCACTACCTTCACTATGGATAGATATGCCCAGCTCTATGTAGATGAGATTGTGAGACTACATGGAGTACCGGTATCTATTGTTTCAGATCGGGACCCAAGATTTACCTCCCAATTCTGGAAAAGTTTACATAAGGCTTTGGGCACTAAACTAAAGTTCAGCACGGCTTTCCACCCTCAGACAGATGGTCAATCGGAAAGGACCATCCAGATTCTGGAAGATATGCTTAGAGCCTGTGTGTTGGACTTCAAGGATAGTTGGGACAGGCACTTGACTTTGGTTGAATTTGCATACAACAACAGCTATCAATCCACAATAGGAATGGCCCCTTATGAAGCCTTGTATGGGAGGAAGTGCAGATCACCCATCCATTGGGATGAGGTTGGTGAAAGAAAGATACTTGGGCCCGAAATTGTACAACAAACATGTGATATCATCCAAAAAGTGAAGGATATAATGAATGCAGCATAGAGCAGACAGAAGAATTATGCTGATCAGCGAAGGAAGAAGTTAGAATTTGCAGCAGGAGATAAAGTTTCCTTAAAGTTGCTCCTATGAAAGGAGTGATGCAATTTGGAAAGAAAGGGAAATTGAGTCCAAGATTTATTGGCCCTTATGAGATTCTGGAAAGGATTGGAGAGGCAGCATATAAACTTGCCTTACCACCTTCATTGTCTGGAGTGCATGATGTCTTTCATGTCTCCATGTTAAGGAAATATGTTTCGGATCCATCCCATGTGCTGAGTTCTGAACTTCCAGGGTTGAGAGCCGATCTTACATATGAGGAGAAACCGATCCGAATCATAGATCGCAAAGAACATGGACTTCGGAAGAGGAGCATACCATTGGTGAAAGTACTTTGGGAAAATCACTCCATAGGAGAAGCAACTTAGGAATTAGAGGAGGAGATGTGGACCAAATACCCCTCTCTATTCGAATAATTGTACTAAATTTCGAGGACGAAATTCTTTTAAGGGGGCGAGAGTTGTAATATCCTAAGTTTTGTAATGTACATTATAGCATGTATTATGGTTACATGTGTAATATATGTATTAATGTATTAGTTATGTGTTGGATTTGTAATGTAATAGATGAGAGAATGAGGGGCTTAATGAGAAGAATAATGGATTAAATGGTTATAAAGGAGGAGAGATGGACTAAATGGAAACTTTGCCTTGTGTTTATATATAAAATGAGAAGAATTCTAGAATTCTTCCATTCTAACTTACCAGGTCACGTTTCCAGCCCTTCACTCCCTCTAAGCTCCACACAACACACACAATTTCACCAAGAATCCAAGCAAGCAAGTGGTAAGAACTCTTCTCTCCTTTGGAATTCTTGTGCTATTGTGTATGTATTTGCAAGAATTCTTTTGGGTTGTGATGTGAGTATATGAATTGTTGTTTATGCTGCTGGAAAATTGTATGGAGATGTGAATTTGAATGAGTTTTGAATGCATCTAAGTAAGGAGATGAAGATATAAGCTAGAATTGAGAGTTTAGTTCAAATCCTGGAAATTTTGTTACACTAAACAGTACATGTTCCGAAAATTCTCAAAAATCAGGGGGACATTTTCTTGTTCTGAAAATTTTATGGATGAAAATAGACATGTCCATGAGTTTATAGAAATTGGAATCACTTAAAAATTCATAGTGTGTAAATTGTAATGAATTTTGAAATTCTGGTTCGAAATTTGTGAATTTCCCCTGTTTTAAAACAGGCAGGGAGAGTGAACTCGATTTGAGGGGCCAAATCTTTGTAAAAGTGCCTGAATTTTTGTATGCAAGTTCTCCTATGTGTCATATATGAGACTGTAAATTTTCACTGAGATTGAAGCTCTGTGTGAATTGTTATAGATTTTTAAATTTGGCTTGTTAAAACTGGAATTTTTAGTTTCCAAAACAGGGCAGTTAGAAATAAATGGATTTGAATGGGTTAAACATCTTGAAAAGCCCTGATTTTTGGTATGGAGGTATATACATATGTTATATACCAGCCTGTAAATTTTTGTATCCATTTGAGTAGGATTGAAATTCCTACAAATTTTTAAGTTGATAGTGCTCAGTGAAGTGAATGCAGTGGCAGAATTGTTGAGGTAATAAATTTGATTATTTTGAGTGGCCAAATGACCCCAAATTGGCTCTGAAAATTTTAAGGAGACATGAGGTATGTGTGTAAAAGATGTCTACCTACTTGTGTGAATTTTTGGAAGTAGATAATTGTTGTTGTGAATTGTTTGTCAAAGTAAGTATGGAAATAGAGCCAAAAAGGGGGAAATATTTTACAAGTGTATGGTGACCTAAAAAGAGATTTTGTTTTATTTTTAGGTCAATCACAAGCATCGAAAAGCAGCTATACAAGGTAAGTAAGCTAACTATTCTGAGGCCACAATAAATTTTGTGTACTGTATTTATGTAATTTTGGGGATTGTAACACTATTAATTGTAAGCACCTTGATGCTTGAATGTGAGATATTGTGACTGTTTTAGAAGCCTGATATCGAGCTTCTTTAATGTGACTGATTGTGAATGAGGAAAAGTGATTGGCATGCCAAGACCTAGGAAGTTTAGCTCTCATGGCTTGAGGGGAGGTCTAGACCATGTGTTTCTCTATATGAGATTCGGTAGCATGGGCCCGGTATCACCCGGATTGTCAGACTAGCCTCGAGCTAGTTCAAGTGTAGGCATCTAAATGTATTTGTACTGTTCTGTATTGTTTCATGGCTTGAGGGGAGGTCTGGACCATGTGTTTCTCTAGATGAGATTCGGTAGCATGGGCCCGGTATCACCCGGATTGTCAGACTAGCCTTGAGCATTCCATACTTCCATGGCTTGAGGGGAGGTCTGGACTATGTGTTTCTCTAGACGAGATTCGGTAGCATAGGCCCGGTATCACCCGGATTGTCAGACTAGCCTTGAGCTATTGTATGGGAACTGACTGTGAAATGAAAAGTCCTACCTTGATTAGAGAGCCTTTTCCCCTAGGTGACTATAATTGATACTGTGGAAGCTTCCTCATTATGTGATTGTGATTGTACATGAAAAAGCGATGAGTAGAGAAATGTGAACTCACTTATGTGAGGTTGAATCGACCTATAGAGGTCTAGAAAGAAAATCGGCGGGGGAGCGCAAATGTAACCGAAGTGAACTCTGGGGCATTCTTTCTTTAACGAGTTAGCTAATGCTTGTATAGTTAGAAATGGATAGTTTCATACTGGACTGAATTCTATTGTTATTGTTTATTACTGTATCTTCACCTAGCTTACTTACTGAGTTTTACTCATTAAAGTTGTTGTGTACCTCAGGTGATCAGTAGATTGAGCCATGGATGGAGGACTTTTGGCATTGTTGACAGAGTTCCCTTCGCAACCAAAGACCGCTGCTCTATATTAGCATAGCCATACTGTAGAACCTCTTTTGATTTTTGAATGTATCTATATATAGTGAAATGGTGTGGTTGTGATTAGAAACTCGGTTTTGTGTGATACTAAGATTAATTTTTGAAAGAAATAACAGAGCTCATATTTAAATGGCTGTATAAATGCTATATTTTGTATGTCTAGTATGAGTTGTGACATCCCAAATAGTAATTGTTAAAATTTCTCCCTCTAAATATTTTACGTTGATGTGTAAACAATGAAGTACTGATGTGATATAAGCTATAGGTTAGTGCTAAATATATTAAATGGTACAGTAGTTTTAAATCAATGTTGTATCGCTTCAAATTCAAATGCATGCGAATGTTAGAATATAAAGATGGGATCAGTAACTTTATTTTAGGACATAAACATGTATGAAAGAGTCAAAATCAATAGCTTTCCATTTATGAAATCCAAAATATTAAAAAATGGACCAACAATTGGTTTGGTGAAAATTAGGAGATAAACTGAAACTAATAAAACTTAATTTTGAAATCTCAAGAAAAAAAAGCGAAAGAGAAAAAGAGAGAGAAAGACTTTCCGGTGTTTATCAAAAACAGAGATTCAGTTTTTTTGAAGGAAATTATTGTTTCCGTATTTTCGCTTGTCGTATCAAATTTGTGAAATTCAGAATTTTATATATCTTTATAGTTTATTTTACAAAAATTATATTACATTAACCGAACCCAGAGAACTGCTAAAGAAATTGAAGTCTTTCAATTATATATTACCTGTTGTGGGAAATCTCCATTTTCCATTTCTGAATTGATTAGAACCTTAGCTGCACGGTGTAATGGAGTTGGGTCTCTGAGGGCCTGCTCCGAAAGAAAATTAATGATCCAATAGAGCAAATGTCTTGGTTATTATATGCACATATTAATATACGTACATAAAACTAATCTAATCGTAGCTAGCTACTTGATCCCAATTTCTTTTTTCTATCGTCCCACGTATGGAAATTAAATTGATAAAATTGAAATAAAAAGTACTATTGAGCAAGTAACTGGGGATGAATTACAGAGTGAAGAAATTAATTAAGTCAAGGCTAAACATATACCTGGCCAGCTTCTATGAGAGCTAGCATCGCCCATGCAGTGTTCACTAGATGTGATTTGTTTCCTTCCAAATTTGTGTATGCCTGTTCAAAGATTTCATTATAAATAGTAATATACAATTACTTGGAAATGTACAAGCAGTAAAAAATTCTTATTAGAATGTAAAATCTGATTGTGCTTACCCTGTCTTGGCATGAAAGGTAGCTCTCTCCCCACCCACCAGAAATTAGTTGTTTGGATAGCAAGAAATCACATGCTTTTCTGATGCTAGGGCTGTTCTCAAATGTCCTCCCACCACTCACCAGCCCCTTTATCCCAAACCAAGTTCCATAGGTGAAGCAGACTCCCCAAGAGCCATACCTAAAATTCAAAAATTTATTATTATTCGTGTTATTATCGTTGGTTTTCTATCGAATAATACTAAACTTCCAAACTTTACATACAAACTAACAAGTATTGAATAACTACAAAGTAATCATGCAAAAATCAATTTTTAATTTACTAAAAAGTGAAAATGCTCAATCAATGAATAAGTAATATTACATCATTAAGGTAAAAGTACTTGCATATAAAATTTTGTTAGTGTAGCATTACTATTATTTTCTATTCGTTCCCTTATCTTTTTTTTTTTTTTTTTGACGTTAGGACAATAAGTTTGTACAAGATCAGGGGAGCATTTTTCATATCTGTGTACCTAGCTCTAAAATTTTTTACCAAAATAGTGAAATTCGATAATGAGATAATTACTTCGACGCGTCTTAAAAATTTTGTAGTTTGCTATATTTGTGAAATTATTTGGAGGAATTTCTCTATAAAAGGAAAAAAAAATTTTTAAAAAATACCATGAGCCATCTGGTCGTTGGATGTTCTCGATGAAGTTGACTGCCTTTGCAATAGATACTTCTATTTCTTTCCTTCGATGCCCTGGATAGTGTTTCATAAATGATTTTAGACCCTGAATTGCTGCTGAAGTGCACTCCACATACCTACATGAGTTATTTTTTAATCAATAATTAATTGAATTATACAATATATTAATTAAGATTATAAACTGTAGTGTTTAAAATTGTTAATCTTACTGGTAATCTATCATAATATCTCCAAATATTTCAGCTGGATTGATCATCTGAAGACATAAAAATTTTGTCATGCCAACACTTTAATTTCAAAAAAAAAAAAATCACTCTTTATCTGGACAAGTTTATATATAAAAGGAGGAAGAGTGCTGCACCTCTAACCATGCATAAGATCTTGTGAGTTCATATGATGCAAAACCTCCATTTTTGTTCTGTAATTTCAACAAGATTTCATTAGTACTCTAGATCTTTTGCCATTTTAAGTTTTTCTACATATGGAGTATAGAAGCATAACTGGATATACGAAATTAATCAATTAAATATTGTTTTTATGGGTTATAAATGAATGATAATAGTTGAAACCACTTAACTTAAAAATTTAAACCATCAGATAGTAGGGTCTAGCTAATAACACTATTACTAATTAAGCTCACCTCATATGTGACGTAGATCTGACCAAAACAAACCCAAATACATATATAGTACAAATTACTGAAACAAATAACAGAAACAGTACAGAAGTTGTCAGATAATGAATAGAAATTTGTTTCAAGTTATTATACCTGTAAGGATAAAACAAGATTTACAGCATCATAGAGCCGATGTGGTGGTATTGCTTCTCCCACAATCTCATATGACATTTGTGATAATAATATTGCTACCTGCAAATTATATAAACAAAATGAATTGGGTGAAATACATGGTTACGTTTTAGAAGTCTTAAGATGTGTACTGTTATGGCCATAACAAAATTGGGCCTCAATTATTTCTAATTCAATAAGCCCATTACTGAAGCCCATTATCTGGGCCTAGTTATTTCTAATTTAGTAAGCCCATTACTGAAGCCCATCATCAGGGCCTAATTATTCCTAATTCAGTAAGCCCATTACTGAAGCCCATCATCTGGGCCTACTATTTGGGTCCCACAATGATCCATCTTGAACCCTATATAAACCCTCCGAAATATTACTCAAGGTATGCACACTTTTCTGAACTTACTCTCTCTGTAGATTTCCTTCACTTTTGAGAGCTTCTCTCTCTAGGAAATTCTCCCAGAAAATTCCGGAGTGCCGGACACTGACTTGAGCATCGGAGGGTCCTCACCAGCACCACCACCGGCACCCCTGACTGTTTTCTTTTGCTTGCAGGACTGGACCCAACGTACGACCCGAGCTCCGACCCGCTTCCCGGCCGTCCGAAAACCGTGCATTAACAGTTGACGCCGTCTGTGGGGACGACAATCTAAGCTTCTTTAGTTGTTGCTCCTATCAAAACGTACTCAAACTCATCATGAGTCACGAATCTCAACACTCAACCTCCCTAGAGGTTGAGTGTTGAGATTCGTGACTCATGATGAGTTTGAGTACGTTTTGCGCCTCCCCGACACCGAAGGGTAGTTGATACGGGGAGAGCTTTAGTGATATCCTCTAGGGTGGGGCCTAACCTCAGGCAACCCCGACTTCCACTTAAAAGGCCGAGGAAGGGCAAGACGAATCGACTAACTACCATGGAACATACCATGCGAAATTTCAGTGAACAGATGAGTCGTATGGTAACTATGTTCAACCAAGCATTTGGACAAAGTGCTCAGCAGGCTGCAAACACAGCTGTGAATAGCCCAATGAGTGCCATGGTAGTACCTAACGTCCAGACAGATGTTGGTGGGCGTCCTGATTTAGTCGCCCAGACTACTGGATTGCCTCGCCATCAGGTCATTCAACCGAATCTTCCCCATCCTATTGTTCAAGGAGGGGAAGGTCGCCCACAGATTCCCTTTCCTTCGCATATCATATCTGAACAACAGTTAGCAGCAGTAGACCTTCGACGCTCTCTGAACAAGAAGCGTCATACAAGCGTTGAGCAGATACCAAGGGGAAGTAATGTTGATCAGCCCACCTATTCCTATCATGGTCCTTACGCTCTAAGGGGTAATTACCAGACAAAAAGAAATCACCCCAGCTCGCAACCTAGAGTCGGGAATCATCGCCCAGATGTTGCCCCAATGGATGTCTCAGAGGAGGAAACATCAGATAACCATTATGCGGAGTTCAAGCGAGAAATGGATGAAAAAATCCATAAACTGGAGAAGTTGATTAAGCGTTCAGGAGGAGAAGAAGATGGTCGACCACAATGGGAATCACCTTTTGCTGAAGATATCCTTAGGGAAAGATACCCATCCGGATTTCGGATGCCGCAACTTGAGCTGTACCAAGGGACGACGGACCCCCGAGAGCATTTAGACTCTTTTATTTCTCATATGGAGATACAAGGGGCCTCAGGGGGAATCATGTGTAGAACTTTTTCTCTTACTCTTGGAAGATCAGCTAAGCAGTGGTATAGAAGGTTACCAGCCGCATCCATCTCCAGCTTTGATGAGCTTGCTCGTAGTTTCCTCACGCACTTTGGCAATATGAAGACGAGAAGTCGGCCAACACAGAGCCTTCTGTCCATCAAGCAGGGTCGTAATGAATCCCTCCGTGCATTTGTGGACCGATACTAGCGGGAGGTTGCCCGAGTGGATTTATTCAATGATGGTTACGCCATGCAAAGTTTGGTTCAAGGAATCAAAGGGGAGCTCCCTCTAGCATGGGAATTCTCCGTCAACCTCCCACGTACGTATCAAGAAGCATTAGCAAGGGTCTCTAGTCATGCTGATGCAGAGGAAAATTTTCAAGCAAATTACCCTGGGCAGACTCCGGTGGTACCTAATTCCTCGCGTACAGATAGACGACCGTATGATAATAGAGGAGACCCTCATGATAGAAATCGTAGATCAGTTTCGGATCGACGCTCTGCGCGAGACACAGTCAGAAATGATCGCTTCCTGTTACAAGGGTCATCCACCTGACCCCACCAAGAGCATCATGATCGACCTCAGGAGGAGCACCGTACATTCACGTTGCTTAATATGCCACAGCAGGATATCCTGAAGGAAATCAAAGATAAAGGTCTACTGAAAGAACCTACCCCCTTACGGTCGAATCCAAAAACGAGAGACAAGAGAAAGTATTGTCATTTCCACCAAGCTCATGGTCATAATACTGCAGACTGTTTTGAATTGAGGAGACAAATCGAGGGTCTCATCAAGGATGGTCAACTACAAGAATACATTTATCAGCCCCCTGAACCATCCAACAAGAATGACAAAGGGAAGGAACCATTAGAAGAAGTAGCCATAATTTTTGGGGAAGTGGTGGCTGGTTCGAGTTCCCAAGCCCGGAGGCACCTAGCCAGGCAAGCAAGATATGACCTCCCTCGCTACAAAGTCAACTTGACAACCTCTTCCACCAATGTAGGAGATCATGATGTTATCTCCTTTTCATCATAAGATGCGTAGGGTATCCATCATCCACATTGTGATGCATTGGTCCTCACAGTAATAGTGGCCAATTAAAGGCTACGAAGAGTGTTGATTGACAACGGAAGCTCGGCTGACATAATGTCATTGGAGCATTTGATCGATTAGGTCTCAACCGTAGAGATATGAGAGGCATCCAAACTTCTCTAATGGGATTCACTGGAGGAAAGGTTGTTCCTGAAGGAGTAATCTCGTTGCCTGTGACCCTAGGAGAAGGCTCCCTACAGACAACCAGGATGGTGAGTTTTCTCGTGGTAGATCATCCAAGAGTTTATAACGCCATCCTTGGTCGGCCATCACTCTACGACTTCAAGGCCGTGATGGGTGTCTATCATCATGTCCTAAAATTTCCAACACCCGCTAGGATAGGGGAAGTTAGAGGTGAACAACGAACTTCTCGAGAGTGCTACAACATGGCCTTTAAAGAGAAGGCACATAAGCTAATGATAATTCAAGGAGAACCTTCCGTGGGCATAAGCTAAGTGGGCAAGTACTACGAAGTACCCGAGATCCCACCGATGGAGCATTGGGGCCCAACTGGGAAGGTCCATACCAAGTAAAAGCAGTCATCCGACTAGGCACCTACAGACTAGTCACCATGGATGGGAGGTCGCTCCGCCATCTATGGAATATTGAGCACTTGAAGAAGTACTACCCGTAATCTCTCTATATGTGCAGTAACTCCGCCCAGGAGCTTATGCATGTGTAACAACTCCTATAGGGAGACCAATAAAGAGATTATTAATAAAGTGTTCAGTTTATTCAGAATTTTGGTGATTATACATCCTTAAAGCACATGTATGATCAAATTGCAATAAGATGAAAAGAGTAAAAGAATACAACACCAGAAAGAAAAAAATTTTCTTAGTGTTCTTATTATTTCAAAGTTGGTTGAGGGATGCCACACATCCTCACCTAGTACATCGAACTGAAAGTAAAGACAGTAAAAGGTAAAGTCAAGGCCTGGAGAGCAGCCTTGATATGATTATTCCCTATGAATGAGCATCTACCTAGTTGGAAGAATTCCAATTAAACTCTAAGAAGTGGCCTCATCGTCTCCTTCCTCGTCTGAAGACGATGAGGTGGAGTCGCCTTGCTTGGCCTCCCAGGCTGCTGTGTCCAAAGTCGACTCATAATCCTCATCTTTAAGGATGAGGCGGTGGAATTGCTCGGGATCGGAGTCCGCTGTAGGGATAGACTCTTCCACCAAGTTTAACTCCTCAGCTATGGGTGACTGATCAATCTCTGGGTGGTGGTCATGGAACCATCTACGTACCCCATTGTCTCCATCGATGTAGGAGCGTTCCATAGCTTGCTGATAGATACGACCCCTACGGAAGCGAGCTATTGCTCTGTCAATCCTACTTTGCTCAGCAACCACCCTCTCCCGAAGCTCTTGGCCAAGATCATTTGCCCTCTTATGTTGGATAGCTGCCTCCTTATTGGCTTCCATGGTCACCCCCTTGGAAAATCCATGTTATACCACTGTGCCCCGCGCATCTCTATGCGCGCGCCACACATCATGCCCGTAACCCGTACGTGCAAGTTATCTCACTATGCCACGCCCATCTCATGTGCTTGCCATTCTACGCTCGCTACCCATGCATGCGTATTATTTCGTTGCGCTACACATCCCCCTGTGTTAGCATTCACATTGCCTTGCGCTTCCCCTCGCGCATCAATGCCTCTATCACGCCACGCAACGTCTCCACACCTTGCTTAAGCACTCACCCATGTGCTTCTCGTGGGCATGCACCCTTGCAGCCCCCTCCAAGCCATGGCATAGCGCAAGGCATGCTATGCCTGCCAAGTGCGAAAATCAAGGGTGTAACAGTCGGCCTCCCACCACTTTTCAACCTCCGGTTCACTATCTGAGGCAGCAGAGGACGACCAGTCGCTATCCTCTTCAGTGTCTACCACCTTATGGTTGACAGAATTCTGTCCCAACTCCTGATCCGGACCGAAGAAGTTTCGATAAAACTCATTAACTTCTTTACGGTTGGTCACCGAATCCTTGTCCCTGGAAGATTGGGTTTGATGACTCGATTCCCCCCGTAGCACTTTCACAGTGGTTTTTACTCTAGCCATCTGCACAGTCAAAGAGGGGTCGTTAGTCATCAAACCAAGTCTACTGAGGGAGGGAAGAGGTGAAAGAGCAAAAAAAAAAAAAATACTGGGGGGATTGTATTGAAAGTCCGCGGAAACACCCCCGAGGAGAAAAAATAAAAGTTTGAAAAATCCGCGGAAACACCCCCGCGGAGGAAAAAATAAAAGTTTGAAAATCCGTGGAAACACCCCCGCGGAGGAAAAATTATTAAAGTTTGAAAATCCGCGGAAACACCCCCACGGAGGAAAAATTATTCAAGTTTGAAAATCCGTGGAAACACCCCCGCAGAGGAAAAATTATTAAAGTTTGAAAATTCACGGAAACACCCCCGCGCGGAATAAAAATTGAAGTTTGAAATTTTGCGGAAACACCCCCGCGGACAAAAAATAAAAGTTTAAAAATTTTGCAAAAACACCCCCACGATTTTAAATAAAAGTTTTGAAATTTTTCAGCAACATCCCCAAAGTTATAAAATCAAATTTCAAAAATTGCTGGCACGCCCCCGCACATATTTGAATTTGCTCCAAGACGTCCTTGGACGTATAAACGCTGCATGCAGCGCAGCCCCATCTCCGGGAGCTCGCCGCCTCCCAGCGCCCAGCGCGCCTAGGCAGCACGCCCAGGCAGCGCGCCCAGGCAGCACGCCCAGCGTGCCCAGGCAGCATGCCCAGGCAGCGCGCCCAGGCAGCACATCCAGGCAGCGCGCCCAGGCAGCACGCCCAGGCAGCGCGCCCAGGCAATGCGCCCAGCGTCCAGTGCCCCACGCACTGCATGCTTCTCCCTGCGCACCCCAGCGCCTAGCATGCTTCTCCCTTGCCTCGCGCGCGCGCAACTCCCCTCGCCCTTGGAAGCTCGCCTTTCGCCCATGCGCAGCAAGCACGCGAGCTCGCCCATTCGCACTCGCCTTTTGCCCTTGTAAACTCGGCCCTCACCTTTGGGAGTTCGCCCTTCTCATGCAGTTCGCCTTTCTCTTCTCACATGGTCGTCACTCACCAACTTTCAACTCCTCTCACTTTCCTCATGCAGTAAGTCATCACGTTCCAGGAGCCTTCCCGCTCATTTATCACTCACCCACCCTCCATCACGTTCCCAAGTATGCTTAAGCACAACTATGATCACTCTTAGTTTCACAAATCTGTTGAACCATAGCAGCTCATTTTGGTTCTCAAGCTTCATGCAATATTAAATCTCATGCCACATGCTCTAACCCACTACTAGTATATTCCCATTATATTAAAGTGTTTCAAGTCATTCATTACCAAACCTCCTTTTTGATACGTTTTTGCAATGCAAAGCCTTCAACATTCTTTATATTTGTTTGAAGAAATTTCCACTTACATGCGACATATTAAAAATCATGCATTCCACATCCAAGATAGATTATTTTATTTGTTTGTTTAGATGATTTATATTCTTAGGCCAAGGAATGCTCGCCCTTCGCATACAGCTCGCCCTTAGCGAGCCCGCCCTTTGCATACTCGCCCCTCGTTCGCTCGCCCATGGTTACTTAGGTACTGCCCCTCGTTCGCTCGCCCTTCACCCGCTCGCCTCTCGCCAACTAGGCCTCACTTTTTGATGCATGTATATGTAATAAATTACATATTTGGGCCGGCCTCCTCGTACATTTAATTTATAGCCCAGAACAACTAAATAGTCCCTACGTCGACCCGTTAGTCGACTTGGGACTGGGGGGACTACTGTTATGGCCATAACAAAATTGGGCCTCAATTATTTCTAATTCAGTAAGTCCATTACTGAAGCCCATTATCTGGGCCTAGTTATTTCTAATTCAGTAAGCCCATTAGTGAAGCCCATCATCTGGGCCTAATTATTCCTAATTCAGTAAGCCCATTACTGAAGCCCATCATCTGGGCCTACTATCTGGGTCCCACAATAATCCATCTTGACCCCTATATAAACCCTCCGAAATATTACTCAAGGTATGCACACTTTTTTGAACTTACTTTCTCTCTAGATTTCCTTCACTTTTGAGAGCTTCTCTCTCTAGGAAATTCTCCCAGAAAATTCCGGAGTGCCAGACACTGACTTGAGCGTCGGAGGGTCCTCGCCGGCACCCCTGACTGTTTTCCTTTGCTTGCAGGACTGGACCCGACGTACGACCCGAGCTCCGACCCGCTTCTCGGCCGTCTGGAAACCGTGCATCAACATGTACAATATTCTAAAAATCCATGCTAAATACTATTTTAAGAGTAAAAATTTTAGATCAAACACAAGTAAAATATTAAGTTAGTATACTTTTTAGAATTAATTATATTGGAAAATTGTTTTTGAGAACATCCATTTGGACGAAACAAGTTTCCTCCTGTTTCCAAAAGCAAATTAATTAGAATTGCAAGTGTAAAGTAAATTAAGTATTAAATTATACCTTCAATCCTTCAGCAGTACAATCTGAAACAGGCCAACCATTGTCAGGAGTGGAGAAAGGCCATCCTCCCTTAGAAATGTGGCGATACCAATAGCTTAAATCACCAGAGCTGTCTGCCGGAACCTTGATTACACAAAAATACAAAAATTGTCAGCTTAATTATTTAATTGAGAAGAGTTAGTTATTTCTAATATATTATAATTGCCTGAGTTTTTTTAATGAAATTGTGCGCTTTCTTAAGCATTGAACCATATTCTTCAGAGAGGTTTGTAGCCAGGATTGCTTGAACAGCGAAAGCAACATCCCACAATTGAGAACCATTGTATCCCTGCATGCCATAAATTGAGCAATACCAATATTGGATTAATTTCTCAAGCAAGAAAGAAAAAAGAGATATATGAACCTGCATTTTCATCCCATCTTCGGCTAGCCAGAGATAGTCTTTGATTCTTGGAAGGTGGCGCTTATATTGTTGAGAGTATGGATTCTCTACCCAACAGCAAACCATGTTGAGTACCTTACTCACAGGACCAAGGCAGACATAGTGAGTGCTCTCATCCTCATGATGAATGTGCTCCATTACTGTGTTGAGAGCAACTTTTCTTAGCTTATTCAATGGCCATTTCATTAGAAGAGCTTCTCCACCCTTGTGAAGACAACCCCACAACACATCTTGTATCATTGGGTGCGGGTAGTAAAGGTCTTCCTGCATTTTATTTTTAATTTAATTCTTAAATTTACAATTACAAATATATAGTTCCTTTATTTTATTCAAAAAGATAGCTAAGTTATAAACTTAACCAAACATCATATATATTAAGTACGTAGTAACCTCATGGGAGAGAGAGATACCTTGGCACATTGGCTTCGTGCTTGGTCCCAATCAACGTCTTGATAGGGAAGGGTGTATAGCTCACTTCGCAGAGATATAATAAGAGAGCTAATTGGCCCCACGAATCTCTTTCCATATAAGTATGACATTGGCAAATATATCATCCGACTGTGACACCACATCCGTCCTACAATCAAATTTTAAAGATTTTATTAGGACCTTCCTCGTGTTAAATTATATATGTTATTCTCTTTAATTAGAATTGAGATGATTATAATGACATCTGTACTACTTATAGGTTTGATATTGACAAAGAAAAGAGAAAGAAATTAAACCTGGATGAAAAGGAAGGAAACGAGGGAGAAGCCAAATCTCAGGGGTTATCGGATTGTTGCCACTCCACTCGTATACACCGAGCATCTATCAAATTAAAATTATATTAATTAGATAATATTATCCAACTAATAACAATATATATATATATACATATATATATATATATAGTGATCCAAGTTAATATCTTAATTTATTCAAAAAATACTCTTTTTTTTAAATATTAAAATCTTTTGCATTTATAATAATTTCTGAAAACAGTTAAAAAAAGTCCTAGTCTTACAATATTGAAAGAATTAGAAAGCATTTTTAATATTTTAAAAAATATTGGACTGCCATAAAATTTAAGGTAGGAATCTAAAAACATATATGTGCAATTTGTGAAAAATAAATAAATAAAATAACTAATCATACCGAGAGCCACATCTTTCCCCATGACGGAATAGAGGTGACCCCACCACGATCAAGAATCCATTTTCGGGCTTTCTCCATGGCGCCATCCCTGCCGTCCATTTTCTCACCAAGTAATCTCAAACAGACATAAGAAAGTGCTGTACCGAACATTCTGCTGCGCCCTTCTATATGCAATCCCCAACCCCCGTCTCTATTCTACAATTAATGTCCATAATATAATGCTTATATCATTTTATTAAATTAATTTTAAATTTTAAAATTAGAGATAAGATGAATATAAAATTTCTAACATGTTTACAATATAAAACTTTTAGTTAGCTGAATAAATATATATTTAAATTTAATAAGTTTGTTAATACGATTTAAAAATATTCTTCCAATGGCTGGTAAATAATATGTAAATTAACCACATTAAGAGTGTAATTATTCGTTAAATTAACCTATAATGAAATGAAGGTCAAGCACAAAAGGCTCAAATCCAAGCTAAAGATATTATTATATTATATTAACTCATTTAAGATATTATGAGGGCTGTATTGCCTTGTAGTATGCATAATTATAATTATGAAAAATATAATTAATAATTAATCCTTAAAAGAAGTTTTCATACAATAAATTAAGAAAATCTATATATGATAATTTCGTAATTTCAATAGAAATTTGAAATATTTAATTGAATGAATAACCTAACAGTCAATTAAATATACCAGGACATAATTAGTGATATAATCATTGATTATATAATTAGTGATATAATCATTAATTTGCTAGGACATAATTAGTGATATATATATATATATATATATATATATATATATATATATAACAACAATTAATTACCTGATGATTGTATAGATAGCGTAGCATCTCTTGCCGATGTTGCGTCGATAGTATTGCATTTAAGGCACCCGTTACGAATAATCCAATCACCTAAAATAATAACAGAAATTATAAAAAAAATAACGAAATTTTCGATGGTATTAATTTAAAAAAAAAAAGTTTAATTTTTTATTTGATTGTGTAGTCAAGTTCAACAGTGGACAAAAACACTATTACAAAAAAACACTTAAGTGCACCTACCTATTAATGCATTACAGGTTAACTGGTTAAACACGTTAATGCATTACGGATTAATGGGTTAAACATGCTAACTTGTTACGAGTTTACGAGTTGAAGACTTTAACACGTTACGAGTTAATGAGTGGTTACATATTAAAAAAAAATTCTATTTTTGTTACTTTTGAAAATATCCCATGATACTTGGTTATTTTCGCACATCTCCCTAATAATAACAAGAAATAATGTTCTTGTTATTATAAATAAATATTGCATAGAGAGTATGTATTAATGTGTGCACATCTAAATTCAATGATTTTAGGCTGTGTTTGGAAGTCGAAACTAGATTGGAATAGTCTGATATTGAGATTAGGATTAAGACTGGACTAGATTGGACTGGACTATAAATAGCGTTGTCTTATGTTTACTGTAATATGAGACTGAATTATATTAGTATATAATAATTTTTTAATCAATTTTTAAATATAAACTAATTTTATTTTATTCAAGTTTAATTTATTAGTACATCATTTTTATAGTTCATTAAATATTTAAATATAGTTGAAAAATTATATTTATTTAAAAATTATTAAATATGGCTATTTTATTAAAAATTAGGTACTTTTAATATTATTTTATGAATTTAGTAATATTTTATGTTTATTTATTATTAAATTATATTTTAATTATAATATTATGAATTATAATAAAAATAAAAAATTTGAAACATTATGAAAAATAAAATATTTATAATAAAAATTATTTTTATTACATCATAACTAAATTTTTATATAAGTTAAAAATTATAATCATTTCAAAATTATTAAATATAACTATTTTATTAAAAAGTAAGTATTTTTAATAGTATGTAATATAAGTTTAATAATACTTATTCTCAATTATTATTATATTATATTTTAATTATAATATTAGGAATTACAATAAAAATAAAGAAAATTGAGTGTTACAAACTCAAACTACAAAAAATGCATGAAATACTATCCTTTTACAGCTGTTGTGAAGAAAATTAATATGTAACTAAATTTCATTTTAAAACGCGGTTATCCTATGGTCATTTTTTGTGTTAAACTATTCTCATGTAATTAAAGATTTGAAAAAAAAAAAAAACACACACACACACACAAAAACACATTGTTTCAACAATTATCTCAAACTAAACTATAACTTAATATTAATGGAAACAATTAAAGTACATGAATGGGACAGCACATGGTGTTGATAATTATAGGGAAAAATAAAAGGGTCAAGATAGGGAAATGGGTCAGGGACCATTTAGTGAAATGGGATATAGAACATAACTATATATATTTCATTTTCTTTGGTTTGATTTATATTAATAAAATTAATATATTAAGAAGGTTGCTATCTCTGAATCAAGTACCTTTACCTTTCTGTTATTAAAAGAAGTAGCTAGAATAATAACAAATTCTTTTCTAGAAATTTTATATAGAAAAGATTCCAAGAGTAAGATACAAAAAAACAGAAACAAATCAAAACAAAAAACGCAGAGAGAGAGAGAGAGAGGAGAGAGAGAGAGAGGAGAGAGAAGAATAAAAATGATTTTGTTCTGATACTTGCATGTCTTGATTCTGTTATGCTTCAAGTGTCTCTTAGTGAAAGAGATAAGATAGTTTCTTATCCTTTTTTTTTTTCTAAGTGATCGTCTTCTCTCCCTCTCCATGTTAATATCAAACTAAATTAATCCCATAATATTATAGACTATATAGCTAAGGGCACCATCCCTTAAATGAGTGGAATAATAGTCTAATTTGAACTCTAATGAAACCCGTGATACACTATATATATTCTATTACCGTTTCCAAAATTATTAAATGGGTTATTTAACATGTGATTTGACATGCATACATATTAAGAATGTAGAAATAATTGATGGGTTAACATTATAAGGAACACCCTTTAGTTACAATGCAACCATTTTTGTCATTTTGTAAAAACTAAAGTGAAAGACATGAACTTAGAAGTTAAAAAAAAAAGAGCCAAAAATGAAGCAACAAATTTTGGAAAAACTTGGAAATATACCCGTTGTTTCCCACTTCGAAGACACAATGTGTATTCCAACTTCTATGCTCATTTTTTTTCTTTTTCTTTTTCTTTTTCTTTTCCTAAATAAAAGTAGGTGCACGCAATGTACTGGTGAATTATAGCATTAACTATAAGAATATCATTTTTATTGATATCTATTTGTTTCATTTTCTTCTTATATATGTATATGTATGTATGTATGTTTGCATTCATTCTTAATATATATCATGCCTTCACATGCGGGGTTGAAGCATACCAAGGTGGGTAGAAGAAACAAAGGGCCACCATAGTCACCAGGCCAGAAGCCATCCTCAGCCTGCAGGGTTGAATAAAATCTGAGGGCTCTTCTCAATGTACTTGTCACCACTTCCACTGTTATTTCTTCTTCACTTTCTATTTTCATCACTTGACCAACCTCATCATCAACCTTGTTCAACATCTCACCTCCATTCTCCTTGGAAAACTATACAACATAGAATTAAATACTAAAAATTATATATGTGAAACTTAATTGAGAAGAAAAATAATATATTTATAAATTACCTGAAGTCTCATCATGAGATCAGAGCTGTGTTTGGCTTGAAACCTTTTGTTAGTGAACTCATTACGGAGTCTATCAACTTCTGCTCTCTCTGAAGGTGTTCCTACATCCGGGATGAACTGCCAGAACTGTCTACCCACATGATTGTTCACACTTGTGAGCCATGGATCACCATTTCCTTCTGAGAGCTTCAGCTTCCACATTTTTTTAAATAATTTCCTTACAAGCTAGCTATATGTCAAGCAAAGATAGAAACACGGTTGCTGTATTTATTTCAAAGGTCCATTATATGGACCTTCCTGTAATAGCACAATGACAAAATTAGCCCTTAACTTGAATGCCAGATTGGCATTTCACCGACTTCAACGGAATCAAAAAATTTTGAAGAAAAAACCTCAAATTAAAGGACGCATTTGAAAATAAATAAACATATATATATATATATATATATATATATATATATATATATATATATATATATATATATCCATATATATATGTTGGTCTGTCAATTTCTCTACATGGACAAGGGATAGCGTCAAAATTCTCGACGCCTTCAAATATATATTTTAATATTTCATTTCATTCATCTTTATTTGGCAAATGTAGTTTAGCAGTAATTTGCTAAGTTGTCGGCCTTGGCAAGTAATGAATAATGATATCACTGATCCAGGAGTGTTTTGTTTGAGCCCATCGATGAACTCCTCGGAGAGATAAAGAGCACCTACTACTAGAGGTGGAACCAATCCCTATGGGATGAGGCCCCGCAATTCCCCAACCCGTTTGGGCCGGGGATGGGGAGGTAAAAATAGGGAATGGGGTGGGAATGGGGATAACAATTTTACCCAAAATTAAATGGGGATGGGGATGGGGATTATGCTCCAAGCCCAGCCCGGCCCGATCCGCTCCCCGAAATTAGAATAAAATAATATATATATATATATATAGTAATCTAATACTTAAACCCTTGTTACTTAGACCCTTGTTATCTCCCCTCTTATAAAACTTAATGTCGCGCCTACTTTAATAAAACCCAAGCCCAACCTAGCCCACCTTTGTTTGCCTAAAGATTTATTTTAAGGAATTGATTGTCTAAAGATTTATTAATATTTATTTGTAGGTATATTGCTTAAGGTTTATAGTTGTAATTTAAAATATGTTTTATTTCAAAGTATAAATTTTGAAAGTTAAAATTTTAATTTTTTAACAAGTAAATGGGATTGGGGATAGGGATGGGGATGCATTTTGGCTTTGGGGATTCCCCATCCCCATCCCCGATTTAAAAAATTGGGGATTAATAAGGGATGGGGATTGATATTTTAATTGGAGACGGGGATGGGGATGGCATCCCCGCCCCCAACCCGGCCCGATTCCACCTCTACCTACTACTTATGGATTGCCCGACAACGAATAATAATAAAACTTAATAGGTGTTTGTTTGCATCACTTAATATTTTTTAGATCAAAATACTTTTTAGTACTTAATTTATATTACTTAAAATCATATTTGTTTACTTTTTTACACACCTCTTAACAAAAATGGTACAAGAATATCTTACTGTTGATATGACATTTTTATCCTTATAATAAGAAATATATATTATATATATTATATTTATTACAATCCTTTAAAAATTAAATAGTTAATAAAATAAATCAAAATAATTTTTCATCCAGATATTTAATATTATCTTTATTACAATCCTTTAAATATTAAATAGTTAATAAATTTAAATCAAATTTTTTTCATTCAAATAATTAATATTATATTTGTTATAACCATTTTTAAAAATTAAATAGTTAATAAAATTAAACTAAAATTCTTTTTTTCAAATAGTTATATTATATTTATTAGAGTCCTACACAAAATTGATTCTTTTATTAGAAATTCAAAATTGACAAATTCAAGGTTATTATAATTATTTTACGAGTATTTAAGATTTAATATTATGCACACACATATAATATGTTAAATTAAATCATATAATTTGTTCTCAAAATGATATTTTAATTAATTAATCAAAAGGATATTTTAATTAATTAATTAGATGTTCTAAAGTCCTAAGTTGCGCAATTAATTTGAATTAACATATTTATTTTTATTATGGAAATTAAAATTTACTGCTTTAAATATGTTATACACCATAAAATTAAATAGTTAAAAAAATTAAATTGAAATATCAATAGTAATAAATAATAAGCTTACCTATTATAGAAATGCAATACATTTATAGTTTGTTTGATATATGTCAAGAGTATCAATAATTACATACTTTAATTATTTCTTAATTAAATTACAATATTAATTTTTATTTTTTATTTTATTAAACAATGCATATAAAAGAAATTAAATTTGAAAATTTCAAATATATATATAGATATATACACACACATATATTAAATAGATTATATTATAGTAGTTATTCTTTTTAGAAACTAATATCATATAAAAATAATTTAATTTTTAAAATTAGAATTTGAAATTTAAATACATATAAATATTATTATATCAATTAATTATTTTATTTAAAATGAAAATAAAAGATTTTGAAAATTTGGATGCCAGAACCACCGCGTCCTCCACTGCTATCTGTTGTTAGAATCGCGCCTCTGGGAACACCGCCAACACTATGAGGATCGACTCTTCATGATCTATAAGATTACGAAATTAGTTTTGGCAAATAAAGCGGCTTTTGGCTACCGGAAGTCAAGAAAGATCCAGTTCCACAATTTTTTTTTTGTGCTTACAATGATGAAACAATGATCTATTCTTTGAAAAGATTCTAAAAACCATGTAGAGTGTGAAGAAAGAAGTATTTTGGTACCCATTTTTTCAAAAGAGTTCGCCGAAATGTCGCCACAGTATGCTGTCAGTGGCGACTTTGCTTATTGATTGTGTATAGGAGATGAGAGTAGAGGAGATGTGAGTTGCAAACAAATAAATTTGATTTGTTTTTATATAATATGAGATAGGGGTATTAAAGACATTTCAAACTTTTTAGATGTTTTGAAGAAAAAAGTGATTTTTTTTCACTTTTTCAATTCAGATAATTATGTCTAAAAATAAGTTATTAGAATAGTAAACAAACAAAATATTTTTTTTTACATCACTTAATTCTATTTAGATTTAGATTTAAGTTGTGGAATCAAACAGCCCCTTAATTGCTCTTTGTTTCCATCATTTAAAACTTAATAGAATTGAGCACTTAATACGGCTTAGTTTGTATCACTGGATGGTATATTTATTTACTCTTTTACATAACTCTTAAAAAAAGTGGTAAGGGAATACCTTAACTTTAATGTGATATTTTCACCCCTAATGAAATGTAAAATGCTTTTATTATATTTATTATAATCCTTTAAAAATTAAATGGTTAATTAAATTAAACCAAATTTCTTTTTTATTTAAATAGTTAATATTATTTTTGTTACAATCCTTTAAAAAATAAATATTTAATAAAATTATATCAAAATTCTAATTATTAAATAAATTATATTACACTAATTAATTTTATTTATTTACAATAATTTATTATAATATATAATAAACATCATTTAAAATTTTGAAATTTAATTACATATAAAATAATTAAAATATTTCAATATATATATAGAACCCAAAAATTAAAAAAATTATATTTTAATATGTAAACCTTAATATACATGTTTACCTTTAGTATTAAGATTCAATATAATTTATACCTTAAGAATTACATATTTAACAAAATTAAATTAAGATAATTAAAATAAAAGTACCTATTATAAAAATACATATCTCGTTTATTATTGTAAATATATTATGATGAATTAAATAAATACTTAATGAAATTGAATTAAGATATTAATATAAGAATAATAATCAATAATAAAAAATTATAATAGGAAACATCTTTAATGTTGAATAAAATACAATAATAAATTATATTTTATAAACTAAAAATATATTAAAATATGGAAATTAAGTATAACAACATTAAATACAATTTAAGCAGTTTATTATTCTTTTATGAAATCAATTTAAGTAAATTAAAAAATTAAATTTAAAAAAAGTCAAAAGACGTTGTTTTTTGGTGATCGTTGCTAGTTTCTGATGAACATGGATGCAGCGCATTTGCAACACTACTAGCATAGAAATTATTAGCGTGAGCTGATCTACACATCGACAAAGTTTCTTCACTATCAAATACCTATTTTAGCCAAAAAAATGCAATTGAAAATTTTGGTCAGCACATCCATGTTTTTTTTCTGGTGAAATGTTGCATATTTTGGAGCAAAAAACTTCCACCTGAATAGATCAGACCATGCTGAAGAATTTGATGCCGGCATAGTTGTTGGACAAGCTTCAGAGCCTAATGCAAGCGACCTCACCAACAGAGGTCCGACGACCCTCCAACGGCTTGTTCGCCTACCATTGTCAAATATTTATTAATTTTAATTTAATTCAAAATACAAATATAATTATTTTAACAAAATTTATATAATTTTAAATGTTGTATTAATTTCTATTATGAGAAATTTGGGGTTAGTTTTGTAATAGCACCCAATTCAGACGATTGCGATTAAAATAAATTTTCACTTTTTCAATTAAATGTTTATCACTGAAAAAAGCGTGTTGAATTTACAAACAAACAAAAAATTGATGACTAAAATCTTAACACTTTTAAGTGTTAAGTGATAAGTGGTGAAAAACTAACAGGCATTTAATTTCCATTATCTGTGAAAACTCGGTTCTACTTTGGATGGCCTTTTTTAAAACATAAAACAAAGTTGACATGGGGATTAGGATTTATTACATGTGGGATTCTTTTGATAAGATGGGTTTGAAACAGAAACTCTTATCTAGAGTATGGAGTTGACAACAAAATCTAATAATAAATCTTTACGGAATTGATTAAAGAAAAAAAAAACAAAAGTGTTTAGCTACAATACATATAATGTATTGATACATCCCCTTTTTTGGGGAAAAAATAAAATATATATCATATTTAAAGGCCATATGGCAAAATAAATAAATATAAGATTAACATGTGACAGTAAGTTACACAATTATATGATTTTTTTATGTATTGTAAATATTTTTTAAATTTGTAATTACTTTAATTAAAGTTGATTATATTATTAATATATATCAAACATGTAAACTTGATTAGTATGGAAACTAAATTATTAAAGAGATGAAAACTTCTCCTAAAAAATTATTCCAATTTACTATGTTTTAATTAAGTGTAGATTTTTTAGAAGTTAGTTTTATTTGATATTTAGTTCCAATTCTACAACTTAGAAAAATTAAGAGAATTAATTGATTTAGCAACATTAATGGATCATGTTATAGGTTTATACTGTATACTCTACTTTGTTTTGTTTTGTCACTAGTTTCATGATAAATTTTACAAATTGATGTTAGGTTTTACAAGTTCATCATTCTTTTCTACAAGTCCACGTATGTTTTCATATTGAAAATTTGATTGTACTAGTTTTAGTTGTTATATAGTCAACTTTAATGTTCCTTATTACAACTTTTTGCTAACCTTTTTGTGCATAATATGCTCCATATTACAAGTTCACGCATGGTTGCAAGTGAAAGGTTTGGCTTTATTAGTTTTAGGTGTCATGTTACAACTTTGATGTTCCTTGTTTCAATTTTGGTAATCATGTTGCGATTGTGACATTCTATTTTACAAGTACAAAGTTACTTGTTACAAGTTGACATTTGATTGCAAATTAAAGGTTTGATTTTGCTACCTTTAGATATCAAGCTACAACTAAGACGTTCCTAATTAAAACTTTGGTTAACTTTGTTGCAATTATCATGTTTTATTTTATAAGTTAATGTTATGTTTTACAAGTTGATTATCCTTGTTATAAGTCGACGTTAGATTACAAGTTAAAGGTTTGATTTTGCTATTTTTAGGTGTTTGGATACAGCTAAGACGTTCCTACTTACAACGTTGGTTAAAACCTTGTTGCAATTTTCAAGTTCTATTAATTAAGTACTGTATATTTTACAAGTTGATTGCTCCTTGTTACAAGTCCAAGTTTGATTGCATGTCAAAGGCTTGATTTTGCTACTTTTACTCATTATTTTCTAACTAAGACGTTCCTAATTACAACTTTGGCTAACCTTGCTACAATTCTTACATTTTATTTTGCAAGTTAACATTATGTTTTACAAGTTGATTGTCCTTATTACAAGTCAATGTTTGATTACAAGTTAAAGGTTTGATTTTACTACTTTTAGTTGTCCGACTGCAACTAAGACGTTACTAATTACAACTTTGTTAAAACCTAGTTGCGATTTTCATATCTATTTAACAAGTTAACATTATGTTTTATAAGTTCATCGTTCCTTGTTACAAGTTTATGTTTGATTGCAAGTTAAAGGTTTGTTTTTGCTATTTTTAGGTGTTAGACTATAGCTAAGATATTCCTAATTATACCTTTGGTTAACCTTGTTGTAATTTTCACATTCTATTTACAAGTTAACATTATGTTTTACAAGTTCACCGTTCCTTGTAATAAGTCAACATTTGATTGCAAGTTAAAGGTTTGATTTTGCAACTTTTAGGTCTTAGGTTGCAATTAACATGTTCTTAATTATAACTTTGTTAACCTTGCTGCAGTTTTGATGTTATATTTTACAAATTAATATTATGTTTTACAAGTTCATCGTTCCTTGTTATAAATCGATATTTGATTGCAAGTTAAATGTTTAATTTTGCTACTTTTAGTTGTCAGGCTGCAACTAAGATGTTCCTAATTACAACTTTGGTTAACCTTATTGCAATTTTCACATTTTATTTTACAAGTTAATGTTATGTTTTACAAGTTGATTATCCCTTGTAACAAGTACACGCTTCATTGCAAGTTAAAGGTTTCGTTTTGCTTTGTTTAGGTGTTAGGGTGCAACTAAGACATTCCTAATTATAACTTTGGTTAAAGCCTTGTTACAATTTTTACATTCTATTTAATAAGTTAATGTTATGTTTTACAAGTTCATCTTTCCTTATTACGAGTCAACTTTTCATTGCAAATTAAAGGTTTGATTGTGCTACTCTTAAGTGTCAGGCTGTAACTAAGACATTCCTAATTACAATTTAGGTTGAAACCTTGTTGCAATTTTCACGTTCTATTTAACATGTTAATATTATGTTTTACAAGTTCATCGTTTCTTGTTACAAGTTGACATTTGATTGTAAGTCAAAGGCTTGATTATGCTACTTTTAGGTGTGAGGCTGCAACTAAGATGTTCCTAATTACAACTTTGGTTAACCTTGTTACAATTTTCACATTTTGTTTTACAAGTTAATGTTAAGTATTGCAAGTTGATTATTCCTTGTTACAAGTCCAACGTTAGATTGCAAGTTAAAGGTTTGATTTTGCTCCTTTTAGCTGTTCGACTACAACAAAGACATTTCTAATTACAACTTTGGTTAAAACATTGTTGCAATTTTCACAATCTATTTAACAAGTTAATATGTTTTACAAGTTTATCGTTCTTTGTTACAGGTCAACTTTTGATTGTAAGTTAAAGGTTTGATTTTATTACTTTTAGGTGTCAGACTGCAACTAAGATGTTCCTAATTACAACTTTGGTTAAAACCTTGTTGCAATTTTTGCATTCTATTTAACAAGTTAACATTATGTTTTATAAGTTCATCGTTCCTTATTACAAGTTAACGTTTGATTGTAAGTCCAAGGTTTGATTTTGCTACTTCTAATGTCAGGCTGCAACTTAAACGTTCCTAATTACAACTTTGATTAACCTTATTGCAATTTCATGTTCGATTTTACAAGTTAACATTATATTTTATAAGTTTATTATTTTTTATTATAAGTCGATGTTTGATTGCAAGTCAAAGGTTTGATTTTGCTATTTTTATGTGTCAGACTACTACTAAGACATTCGTAATTACAACTTTGGTTAACTTTGTTGCAATTTTCATGTTGTATTTTACAACTTCATCATTCCTTATTACAAGTCCATATTTGGTTGCAATATGAAGGTCTCATTTTGTTGCTTTTAGGAGTTAGACGGCAACTTGAACTTTTTTTTTGTTCCAATGTTGGTTAACCTTGTAATAACTTTCATGTAGCATTTTTCAATATAACATTATGTTTTACAAGTTCAGCATTTTGAGTTGCAAGTCTTGTTTGGTTGCATGTTAAAAATTGATATTGTTACTTAAAGGTGTTTGGCTGCTACCTTGATGATAATAAATTACTATGATGATTTTAAAGTATTAAAAGTACTTTTTTTCAAAGAAATTTATTCTAATGAGTATTTATTTTGAGGTTTTGTGGCTATTGGCACCAATACAACTAATTAGTGAATACATGTTTTTTCTAATAAGCTAATGTAGGCCAGAGTTAACAATGGAAGGTAAGTAATTTTTTTTTGAAGTGTTAATTTATTTAATTAGTAGAAAAGCACTTAAATTTTGACTATGATAATATTATGTTGAATTTGTGTTGAAAAATAATTTTAATTATAAAGTATTTTAGAATGAAGGTAGTTTAAAAAGATATAAATTTTGAGCCAATAAAAACTTTTAATTTAGATTTTCACTATATTCACATAATTTCTTCAATTGAAGTGGTAATTAGCATATTCAGGTCGCTTTAATAAGATTACATAAATAAATGTCATTATATTTATTAATTTATGATTTTTATGTAATTATATTAGTTGTTAAATATTAAATGTAAATTTACAAAAAGTTTATTAGTTGCAGTGATTATTTAATTTTAAGCTGTAGGCTATTTATCAGCTTTTGTTTAGTTAATCGGTCAATCTACTTTTAATGCTTTGGACCATAAGCATGAATAAGAAATAATTAATTATTTATGAAGTATAAAAATTTGAAATATTTAAATTAAAGTGTTTAAACTAATGTTATGAAAAATATTAATTTTATTTGAGATCAAAAATGATTTTTATTATAAAGTATATAAGAATTAAATCTATTTAAAAATTAAAAAATAATTTTAATGATGGAAAAAATTTAATCTATATTATTCTTCAAGAGTACATTTTTTAGTGTTGAATACAACTAATTACTTTTTTCTGTTAATTGATGAAGAATATAATATACCAATTTTTTAAAAAATGTATAGATGAAGTTACCCCCACAATATAATATGAAAAAGTTTAACAATTTCTAGGGGGCAAGTTGTCACAATTCAAACCTCAGGGACTAATTTTTTCTGTGAATAACCGCAAATCAGATCGATCTAAAACGGGATTTTGGAGGAATCGATGATAGCAATCAATGACGCTCACTTGTGGCGATCCTCACGGAGGCTGTCAGCAAAAAAAAGGACTTAGAATCAGGCTAGTGGTGACCGAAAATGAAACAGGCCACTCTTTGGGCCAATTACAAGAAGCCCATGCCCAACTGATTTTTTATAATCAGCCCATCACTTATAACCCAGCCCATTTCTCCTTCATTCCATTAATTATAAGGCAGGAAAAAAAAAACAAAACAATTCCAGAGAAATGGAGAAGGCTGACGGGATGAAGAGGGAAAGGAGAGAAAGGGCTGTTGAAGAAGAAAAACTAGGTGATTTTCATAATTCTAAGGTAATATTAAGTTATTTTTGTGTATTTCATGCAAAGAAATTGAAATTTAAGGAGATGTTTGGATGTTTTAAAATTTTTAGAGAGAGAAGCTGGAGAGAGAGAGAAGGAAGATCAAGATGGAATTGAAGTCTTATTTAAGGTAATTGATCATTTTCTTGATGTTTATGGTTTGTCTTGGTGAATTTGAAGGTTTAAGATGTTGAAATTAAATTTAGGGTTCTGTGAACAGTAGCAATTCCGAAAATTTCTGCAATTTATTGGCTTCAAATCTGATTCCCAAATTTATATATGTTGAAATAGACATAATAAGGATTTGTTTAAAGTTGGAATCACTGAAAAATGTTGAGTATACAATTTTATATAAATTTTGAAGTTTACTGTTTACTACTGGAAATTCAGTTTTTCTGCAAAAAATCAGTTTTGGATAAGTTATTTGAAGTATCTAGAGGTCTTCAAAAATTATGAAATTTGGGGTACGAGTTCATATATATGTCTAGTTTAAATCTGGAGAGTTTTATGATTTTATTTATTACAAATTATCAAGTATTTTGGAATGCTATGAAATTTTATATGTTATTAGATATGTACGTGTAGAAGGTCTGTATAAAATTTTGGACCATTCTGATAAGTTAATTATTTATTAAAAATCAGAGAACAAGAACTGTTCTGTTTAAGTAGTTTAGAAATACGATTAATTAGGATTGATTGGATTAAGATATGAAGTTGGATATTGAGAATTTTAAATATTCAAGTTGATTACTAATTGAATATGATGTGATGAGCTATTTTATGATGTTAGGACAAGGAAGGATTAATTCTTTGTTGAAGAATGTGCCTAGATAGGCGGAATGTTGATTTTGGAATCAAATCCGAGCTAACCGAGTTGTGCAACCAAATTAGTGAGTGGATTATGTTTTGAGAATTTCATATTATATTAAAGTGTATTAGATTCACAATTTTCCATATGATTTGAGTTATTATTTTAAGTAATTGAATTATATTAAAAGTTTTTAGAATAGATAATGATGATTTATGTATTTTGATAATAAGAATGTGTGAAGGATCAGATTTTGGATAGAAGAGATTGTTATGGCAGTGTTAGTAGATTAGTTTTTGAATGTATAGTAATTGTTGTTTCGATAAATTTGAGTATAAGAGAAAAATAAATTTAAAGTAAAAGTTCTGGAATGAATATATATATTATATGTTGGAGGAAAGTAGAAAGTTTTTGTTTATGACTGAAAAAAAAAGACAATTTATAATTAAATGAATTAATATAGAAAATTGATGTATTGGGTTATTTTCTTTAAATAAATACATATGTTGAAGAAATGGTGATTTTGATTAACAAAATGATAAGTGATTTTATATTCAAAATAATAGCAAAGTAAAAAGAAAAAGTTCTGGAAAGTAGAATTTAATTCTGCAGGGGTGATAATGCCAAATTTTAAAATTGTCCAAGGAGGGGCTGAATTGCAAATTTAGAAAGCTGTTCCAGAACTTGTAGGGACCTGAATGTAGAACTATGAAAAATTTAGAATAGTCAAAAAGATTTAAGTTAAAGTATGATGTATGAGATTTTGAGAAAAAAATATAAATTATGTTTTATAGTAAGATGAAAAGTATTTTATTTTATAGATATTTTAGAAAGTTTTAGAAAGAGTAGAAGATTTATTTTCTGGATAATTAGAAATATGTTTTAGCATTTACTTAGTTATATTTATTTAGCATTTTATAGAATTACCGAGAATTTTAGCGAATTTAGAAGAATTCAAGTTAGTTTCTATAATATTTATTGAGGGTAGATAGACCCATTTGTTATACTTACTTTTAATTATTAAGATATTTCACAGCTAGTTTTCAAATTGGTTGTAGACATGAATTTTAGTTTTAAAAATTAGTTTTGAACAAAGATATAACATTTAGAAAAGAAAAATCAGATTTTGTATTTGAATTGCATTTTAGTTTTTCAGAAAGTTATATTTTTTAAATTTAGAGAAAGTGTGAAAGCATTGATATTTAAAGTTTTCATAGTCATTTGACTCAAGGATTTCTTAAAGTATTTAGAAATGTTCTTTTAAATGATTGTCCTGGATTAATTCATATAATACAAATATTTTCAGTTTTAGCTTGCATAAAAATTTTCAGATTTTGATAAATTGCTTGAAAAGAGAAATTTTAGCATATAAAGTAGTTTTCAAATGAAATCAATTTTTAATGAAAATAAGAAAGTGTAGTTATGTTATACTAAGATAGTACCCTAATATCCAGACAATTAGTCAGATCACTTAGACAGTGATACAGATAGAGGCCTTTGGGGCCCGTTCAGACACATATAGAGGCTTTGGGTCGTGTGATCTAGGCGCATTAGCCCTTTGGGGGCAGCTCTATGCATGCGTATGACTAGATAACAGGCCTGCGCGATGTTAGATCTTGCCAGGTACAGATAGCTCTGTCTGCGTAATGTAGATCTCACCAGGTATGAGGAAATTCAGATAGTTCTGTCTATGCGATGCTAGATCTCACCGGGCAGGATGAGGCAATTCCAAGGGTACTTGTTTAGTATAATAAAAAGAGTTTTGAATATGTTTATATGAGTTAGTTTGAAACATAAGCATGATTCACAAAAGTTTCTTTTGAAAGAAGATTTTTAAGAAAATTATGTTTGGCATAGTAAATAACTGAAGCGATGATTTTAGCATGATCATCAAGAGCATCGTATTATATGATTGAAGATGATTATTTTATTGTTTTAACCATAACTAGTATTTTGATGCATTTAGTCATTCAATATTTATTTATTTTAAAGTTTTATGACATTTTAGATGATATGAAAGTTATATATTATAAAGACTATTTTTTTTTACATAAAGCAAATATTTATTTTATAACAATATGATTTTTTTATTTATTTACAAATACATTTTTTATCTCCACTCACTGAGTTTTATACTCACATCTTTGTTTTTATTTTTCTTTCTTTTTAAAATTTTCCCCTCAGGGTGAAAGCAAAATGTGATCTAGTTAGGAAGTGTAGAGGCTCAGCCACGTGATGGTACAAGGATATGTTAAAGTTGTAATAACTAAATTGTTTTTTTTTTTAAATTTTATGTGTGGATGTAATGAGAATTATTTCAAATTTGTTCCATAAGAAAGACAAGAATTAAGAAACAGCCAATAGTCCACAGTTTTAGGCATGATTCGCCCGTGTAGCTAGGGGCGGGTCGTGTCAATTTGGTATCAAAGTATGGTTAGGTTTCCGTAGACTTCTACTATATCAGATAGAAGCTGCGGCAAGATATATTTGTTTGTGGAAGCACCATCAAACTTAGACGTGGCAGCCTCATATGAACATAGTTAGTTATGACTTAGTTATGATGTTAGATACTTATCTTGAAAATTTGTTGCTTACCTAACTGTTTTACGACGTAGCTGTTTGTTCTATGTTAGTATTTTGAGTTGTTAAGACTTAAATGGAAATATTCAATATAAGGCTAGATACTTTTTTCAAGCATTGTGAATTAGAGAATTTATGTACAACTTAATTTTTGAGTTACATTAGTGCTATGAATTGTGATGATTTTCATCTTATGAAAACTGAGATAATATGAAGAATTGAGTTATGATAATTATAATATAAGGAATTTCATGGTATATGCTATTTTAGAATGCAAGGTATACTGAGGAGGAATTTAGAAACTTATTATTTGCTTGGATGATTTTTATGATAATTGAGTTATGCATGATACGTAGTATACGATGACATAAGATGATTGAAGCTTTTACATTGAAGCATTGAGTTTTGAGAGTAGTAAGTTGAGATATGAGCATGCATTGAATGATAATGACATAATGCCTAGAGCGTATCTTTACATAGTAGTGTGACAAGATGAAAAAAAGAAAAATTAGTGAAGATGAAGCAGTCAGTATAGATTCTATTATTGATGAGATAGTTATCCAAATTTTAGAGATTGTGAAAGTACTTTTTGTGGAACCTAGAATTTATTCTCTTGGTATATTGTCAGAAGTGAGTCATTGGAGCTTTAGTCTAATTTATGTGATATATAGATGGACAAATATCTTACAAGAGAAATAAGTGTAGTATAGAAAGTGGCTTAATAAGAAATATAAGATTGGTTTCGCTTAGTTATGAAAGTGGAACCATATTAATGTCATGACCTAGATAGTTTTGAAAAGAAGTGATTTGTACGGTTATAAGTTATGATGTTTTCATATTAATTATATGAAGAAGAGGTCTATGAGATAGTAAGATTTCCAAGTGATATTTCAATATATGCATGTATTTATGTTTGATAATGTGCTCAGGGTAGTATATATATTTCTATGCATTATGATATGCAAGTGGACTCTTTATCTTGTCTAGATTTTGATATGATTATTTGATTCAACTTATGGTTATGAATGGGTGTACAGTATGTTTGGCAATAATAGTTATAAATTTTTATATGTGATTAGTGAGAAGTTGAATTATTATTGTTGGAATTGTGATGAACTAAGCATTTAAAGAGTTTGAGACTAATGATATTATGTTAGAAGTCTTTGGTGATTGAGTTGAGATGAGGACAAGAGTCCATGATGATGGAAATACATATGGGACATGTTGTTGTTGATGATGTTATTATAATAATAATTATTATTATTTTAAATGATTTGTAAGTTGGTTAAGTTTGAAAGGCAAAGGATATCTTGTCAAGATTTTTATTGATGTTTTTTTTCATAGATGCATCCATGGACTTTTAGATACAAGTTCCGGACTCATGTACTATTCTTACAAGTGCTTTATCAAGTTTGTTTATTTGAAGTATAAAGAGTGTACCTTTAGTAATGACATATCCTGGTTATTGCTTTCCTTCGGAGCGCCGGGATCCTAAGGATAGTGATAGTTAGGATGGGTCATACCAATTTGGCAACTCATTAATTGATTTTAACAAGTAAAAGTATGTATGGAAGAAGTTAAAAAAGGAGTTATTACACTTATAAGTCAAAAGAATGGGGAATTGGTCTTCCCAACCCAGAGACAGATGTTGATTCATATGGAAGATGAAATATTCTTGCAACAAACAGAGCCTTACTCTTCTTTTGTGAGAAATCAAGGATTGTAGCGTATTAAAATGATTCTTGGTAGTGAATGAAGAAATAAAATAGTCGTGTTACATGATTTTCAAGCGTACGATTATACATGTATTGTTATATAGTACTACATGAATATGTTCTATCACTTGGACACTTTAGACCTTTTACAAATTTCGAGGACGAAATTGTTTTTGAGGAGGTAGTATTGAAACAGGCCACTCTTTGGGCCAATTACAAGAAGCCCAAGCCCAACTGATTTTTTTTAATCAGCCCATCACTTATAACCCAGCCCATTTCTCCTTCATTCCATTAATTATAAGACAGGCAAAAAAAAAAACAAAAAAAAAAACAATTCCAGAGAAATGGAGAAGGCTGACGGGATGAAGAGAGAAAGGAGAGAAGCGGCTATTGAAGAAGAAAAACTAGGTGATTTTCATAATTCTAAGGTAATATTAAGTTATTTTTGTGTATTTCATGCAAGGAAATTGAAATTTAAGGAGATGTTTGGATGTTTTAAAATTTTTAGAGAGAGAAGCTGGAGAGAGAGAGAAGGAAGATCAAGATGGAATTGAAGTCTTATTTAAGGTAATTGATCATTTTCTTGATGTTTATGGTTTGTCTTGGTGAATTTGAAGGTTTAAGATGTTGAAATTAAATTTAGGGTTCTATGAACAGTAGCAATTCCGAAAATTCCTACAATTTATTGGCTTCAAATCTGATTCTCAAATTTATATATGTTGAAATAGACATAATAAGGATTTGTTTAAAGTTGGAATCACTGAAAAATGTTGAGTATACAATTTTATATAAATTTTCGAAGTTTGCTGTTTACTAATGGAAATTCAGTTTTTCTACAAAAAATTAGTTTTGGATAAGTTATTTGAAGTATCTAAAGGTCTTCAAAAATTATGAAATTTGGGGTACGAGTTCGTATATATGTCTAGTTTAAATCTAGAGAGTTTTATGATTTTATTTATTACAAATTATCATGTATTTTGGAATGCTATGAAATTTTATATGTTATTAGATATGTACGTGTAGAAGGTCTGTATAAAATTTTAGACCATTCTGATAAGTTAATTATTTATTAAAAATCAGAGAACAGGAACTGTTCTGTTTAAGAAGTTTAGAAATACGATTAATTAGGATTGATTGGATTAAGATATGAAGTTGGATATTGAGAATTCTAAATATTCAAGTTGATTACTAATTGAATATGATGTGATGAGCTATTTTATGATGTTAGGACAAGGAAGGATTATTGAAGGTAGATAGACCCATTTGTTATACTTACTTTTAATTATTAAGATATTTCACAGCTAGTTTTCAAATTAGTTGTACACATGAATTTTAGTTTTAAAAATTAGTTTTGAACAAAGATATAACATTTAGAAAAGAAAAATCAGATTTTGTATTTGAATTGCATTTTAGTTTTTCAGAAAGTTATATTTTTTAAATTTAGAGAAAGTGTGAAAGCATTGATATTTAAAGTTTTCATAGTCATTTGACTCAAGGATTTCTTAAAGTATTTAGAAATGTTCTTTTAAATGATTGTCCTGGATTAATTCATATAATACAAATATTTTCAGTTTTAGCTTGCATAAAAATTTTCAGATTTTGATAAATTGCTTGAAAAGAGAAATTTTAGCATATAAAGCAGTTTTCAAATGAAATCAATTTTTAATGAAAATAAGAAAGTGTAGTTATGTTATACTAAGCTAGTACCCTAATATCCAGACAATTAGTCAGATCACTTAGACAGTGATACAGATAGAGGCCTTTGGGGCCCGTTCAGACACACATAGAGGCTTTGGGCCGTGTGATCTAGGCGCATTAGCCCTTTAGGGGCAGCTCTATGCATGCGTATGACTAGATAACAGGCCTGCACGATGTTAGATCTCGCCAGGTACAGATAGCTCTATCTGCGTAATGTAGATCTCACCAGGTATGAGGAAATTCAGATAGTTCTGTCTATGCGATGCTAGATCTCACCAGGCAGGATGAGGCAATTCCAGGGGTACTTGTTTAGTATAATAAAAAGAGTTTTGAATATGTTTATATGAGTTAGTTTGAAACATAAGCATGATTTACAAAAGTTTCTTTTGAAAGAAGATTTTTAAGAAAATTATGTTTGGCATAGTAAATAACTGAAGTGATGATTTTAACATGATCATCAAGAGCATCGTATTATACGATTGACGATGATTATTTTATTGTTTTAACCATAACTAGTATTTTGATGCATTTAGTCATTCAATAGTTATTTATTTTAAAGTTTTATGACATTTTAGATGATATGAAAGTTATATATGATAAAGACTTTTTTTTTATATAAAGCAAATATTTATTTTATAACAATATGATTTTTTTTGGATTTATTTACAAATACATTTTTTATCTCCACTCATTGAGTTTTATACTCACATCTTTGTTTTTATTTTTCTTTCTTTTTAAAATTTTCCCCTCAGGGTGAAAGCAAAATGTGATCTAGTTAGGAAGTGTGGAGGCCCAACCACATGATGGTGCAATGATATGTTAAAGTTGTAATAATTAAATTGTTTTTTTTTTAATTTTATTTGTGGATGTAATGAGAATTATTTCAAATTTGTTCCATGAGAAAGATAAGAATTAAGAAATAGCCAGTAGTCTACAATTTTAAGCATGATTCGCCCATGTAGCTAGGGGCGGGTCGTGTCAGAAAAAGCTTTCAGCATGAACATGCTCGGCTGCTTAGCAGTGGTAGCAACAACGACGATGTAGGTGTCAATCAACGATGACAGTGACAGCGACGAGATCAAGCCTAGTCGACGACGATAGTAACGGGTCAGTTGTAACTAAACGTGGTGGCGAAATGGAGATTGAGGCTGGATGCGGTGGCAGATTTTTTTTTCTTTATATTTGATTTGGGATTTGGGAGTGCCTTGTTTTCTTGATTGAGAGAATGAAGGGAAGACGGAGACAAAGGGAGGGAAAGATGAATCCTGAATTCAATTCAGAGAAGTGAAAACCACCTGTTTATGGATTTAATTTGTTAATTTCGATTTAACTTATTAATTATATTTTCAAAATCGGTGAACCAGTTACTCTGTTTTTTATATTAAAAAATAGATTACTTTCCAAGTGAAACCTTTTAATAATTATATATTTTTTTCTAAAAAATGGGATAAATCAATATATGGGTTATACTGTAACTAAACCCAAAACAAAAAGGAAAATGTAAGCTCTCTTTCTCTATTGTGCATTTTCCCTCATTTCTTTTGGAAAGAATATTTTTGCATGATATAGGGATTTTGTTGAACGCCAAAATACTTGTGTTCAAACTCGGACTCAAATTGTTGCAAAGATAAGAACATCCTCACAATAACTCTTTTTAAGCACAAATAATAAGATCAATTCTTAATCTCTTGGTAGACCTTAAACTCTTTGTTGAGGCTCGTTTTGGAACCAGGCATAAGGACTCACAAAAGAATCCCCAAAATTTATACAACATGCAATATACAACATAAAATATGATATAATCTATCAGATGCAAGAAGCAATTGCCCAAATTTAAATTAATTAAATTAAATCAAGCTAGCTAGTACTTCATGCAATGGGCTATCATGATATTTAGGAGCACAAACCCAAGTACCATCTTCATGGCTCATGCACTATACAATATATAAAATTCAAGTATTTGAGGTTGAAACCTAAATACTCTCTTGAGGCCAAGTTGACCCAACACACTAATAGGGCTCTTTGAGTGGGTTATAGTTTGGTTAGCACAAACTGGAGAAGTAAGACCCATTTAACCCAACATGTTGGACTAGAGCTCACTTGAGGGTAATTTGGTCATCAATAATAGATAAGGCTAAATAAGGGCAACATGGTAAAATGAGATTAAGATGAGATTGTAGTCCTACCTTAGAGATTAATTACGATAAATATTTATTTTATCTAAAGTTTATTTGCAATTATCTTAGTTTCTATTGATTATCCTAGTCTTTTATAAAGATATTCCCAAAAAATAAGAATTTTATCAGCTAAAGGCTTTTTTTATGCAAAAGTAATTATAAAAGGATTGGTTTACTAAGTTTATCCCAAACTTAGCATATAGAGCCTTTTTCAAAGATTCAATTCTAATAAATACTATTTTTTCTGTCTCAAGATACCTAATCTTGTTCTTAGACATGATTGTCATTAAGTAGATCCAAACATCGAAAACCATTCATACCACCATGAATAAGACCTTACAGAGAACCCTTTTTTTGGAAAAATTACTATTCACATAAAAAGAAAAAAGATAGTACAATATACGAGGGGTACACCCCAAGAAGAGTATTTAGTACTCACAAGTCCAAAAGAAAATAACAAAGTCCAAAGGCTTCAAACGAATAAACAGAATATAAAGCCAAAGGCCCCAGACAAAACAATTGCGCATAAACCACAACATAGCCAAGATCACCCAAACAATAAAAACAAAAGGGCGTATTAGCCCAATCTAGCAAAATAAAATCTAAGAAAACAAACTAATGATAAAGACCCCATATGGCACGAAGTTGAGGAGTGATCACATACTTGGCCTCCAAGGTTAGAAGCCGAGAGCGAACCAAGGTAAAAATCTCATCAATCACTTGACGACAAGTCCGACGACGCTGCTGATACACACGATTATTCCTCTCATACCATAGAAAATAAACTGTGACAGAAAAGACCAAACGTGAAAGGATATGCTCAAAATTCTTTCTACCCTGAAGATGAAGAGAAGCCCAATGAAGTAAAGTGAGCTAATGAGAAGATGGCCAAACAATGAGAGTCTTAGCTGTAATCTCCTCCCATACAGAAGACAAGAAAGGACATCTAAAGAAAAGATGCTCATGAGTCTCATTTGCTGAGGCACAAAGAACACAACCCGAAGAGGATAACATGCCATGACGCTGTAATTGATCCATAGTACAAAGACGATCCAAGGAGGCAAGCCAAAGAATAAAAGAGTGTCTTGAAACATGGCCAGGGAACCAAAGAAGATGATGAAATGAATTCACGGCTCGTCTACTCTGTAAAAACTCCCATGCTGAGGCAATGGAGAAAACTCCGGAGGTGTGGCCCTTCCAAACAATACGATCAGGAGTCCCCATCATAGGCCGGAAGCTGATAGAGTCTAAAATTCATCCAAGGGCCGATCCACCATCAGGAAAAGTCCAATCCCCATCCTGAATAATAGCGGAGACCTTAGCATCTGAGGGAAGACCTGTAGATGAAAGATTCCTGAAAGAAAACAAATCACAAAGACGCCCCTGTGGAAACTAGTAATCCTGCCAAAGTGAGGTGTCACGACCATCTCCAATGCAAGAGACAAATTTACCCCTACACCAATTTCGACTGTGTAAAATCTTCCTCCAAGACCAGGAGGCTCCAGAAGTAACTCGAACCTGCCAAAACAAGCGGCCCCGAAGGAGTGCTTTATGAACCCAAGAAGACCATGTGGAGGACTTATCAGAAAGAAGTCTCCAAACATGCTTTAGAATAGCGGCCTGATTCCATTCCTTCACTCGCTTAATTCCCAATCCTCCTTCCTTTAACGGATAGCAAACCGAATCCCAAGCTACTTTGGCCCCAGAACGAGACAAAGAGGTCCCTCTCCACAGGAAAGCAGCCAGAATACCCACAATCTTCCGCACCACAGTTGCCGGTAATATGAATATGGATGACCAATAAACTTGTATGGAAAAAAGTACCGACTTGATTAACTAAAGACGGCCAGCACAAGTCAACATAGCAGATGTCCATAACCTAACCCTCGATAGAATCCGTTCTATCAATGGAGTAAAATCTGAAGAGCGCAATCTGGTACTAATCAGAGGCACTCCCAAATATCTAACTGGCAGACTTCCCACCTGAAAACCCAAGATGGCCTGCAACACAGTTCGATCCTCATCATTGACTCCAGAAAAGAATACATGACCCTTGGCAGAATTTGTCACTAAACCAGAGAGCTCTGCAAACTCTTGCAAAGCATTACGAACCACAATAACAGAGCCCGCATCTGCCCTACAAAAAACCATCAGATCATCTGCAAAACAAAGATGAGTGAGAGAGACATGCTGACATCTCCAATGATATCAAAAATCGGGCCTTTGAGAATCCTCCCGAAGAATACCATTCAAACCCTCCATTGCCAACACAAAAAGGTATAGTGACAACGGATCACCCTGTCGAACTCCTCTGGAGGTGGGAAAAAAACCATGAAACTCTCCATTTAAAGCAATAGAGAAATGTGCAGAAGACATGCACGTCGCGATCCATCGAACCATACACTCTAGAATACCGATCGTCCTTAACCCCAAAAGAATGAAATCCCAACTAACAGTATCAAAAGCTTTGCGAATATCCACCTTTAAAGCGCACCGGGGAGGCGAGCACCCAAGATGGTAATTATGCATGAGCTCTTGAGTCAATAGGATGGTATCAGAGATCCTCCGACCCGGGACAAAAGCAGACTGTGAACTCCCAATTACATCAGGTAAAACTGGTTTAAACCTATTCACAATCACTTTGGAGATACACTTGTAGAGTACATTACAGCAAGAGATTGGTCGAAAGTCACTCATAGTCCTTGAAGTCTCAACCTTGGGGACCAAGGCAACCCTAGTTGCATTAACACACTTCGGCATCCGACAAGTCGCAAAGAAGTAGCGCACAGCAGCCTTAAACTCGACACTAATAATGTCCCAAGGCCTCCTAAAGAACAGAGAGGTGTACCCATCCAGCCCTGGAGCTTTATCATTGGGAATCAAGAATAAAGCTGACCTGATCTCATCATCAGTAATAGGGCACACCAAAGAAGGCAGCATCTCCTCAGAAACTCTTACCGAGAAGCATCTACAATAGAAGGTCGAGAATGAGCTGTAAGCAATTTCTGAAAATACCTTATAGCCAGATGACCTAAGTCACCTCGATCTGTAATGATAGTACCATCCTCATCCTCAAGCTGATGAATCCGATTCCTGACCTGCCATGGATCAGAGACTTGTGAAAGAACTTGGTATTCTGATCCCCCAAAGAGAGCCATTGGATCCTTGACCACTGCCGAAAGAAAGCCTCCTCGTCCCTGCACAACTGAGAATACTGCTTAGCAAAATCCCTCTCAGCCAAAATACAATATGGGGAATAAGGGCTCTCATCCAGAGTAGCTTGAGCTGCGGCCCACTGAGCCCTAGCCTCAATGACCCTACCAGAGATGTGACTAGAAGCCTTGGCATGCAAAGTCTTAAACTCACGTTTCAACAAACCTAATTTCTGTTTGACTCGAAACATAGGATCCCCATCTATAGTTATAGACCATACTCTCTGAACAATCTCCAAGAAATCCTCTCGGTCAGCCCAAAAGTTCAAAAATTTAAAGGGACTAGAGGTCTGCCTACGTTGATCTCCAAACCTGATGACCAAAGCACTATAATCAGAAGCATCTCGTGGAAGAACTTCAGAAGTTGTGTTTGGCCAAGTCAAGAACCATAAAGCACTACTAAAACTCCAATCAAGAGTTCTAAGAATAGTACCGTCTCCCTGCTGCCCATTATGCCAAATATACTGAAGCCCAAAAGATGGTACCCTGATCAACGCTGCATCATGAACACACCGTCCAAAATCATCCATGTAACTGTGCCAGGCCTGATCCCCACCAAATCTATCCGAAGAGCGTAAAATCGCATTGAAATCACCTAATGCCAACCAAGGTAAGTCACCAAAAACCATGGACTGAGCTCTGATAAAGTCCCACAACTGTCGACGAACACTCGGATCATTAGAACCATAAACAAAAATCAGACCAAAAGAAACCCCATCTAATAATCTGGTGGCTCGACAAACGATCCACTATGGAGAAAGCTGTAGGCTACTTAAACTGTACAAAGTAGGATCCCAACACACCAAAACTCTACAAGCAATTAACTCAGTGGCATGGATAAGAACTTCCAAGAAGGACAAATATCCGAAACAACTGAAGCAAGGCGTTGTTGATTAACCTTAGTCTCCAAGAGACCAATCAAACCCAAAGAATACTTAGAAATCCAGTTTTCAACTGCCCGCTGCGTAGAGAAGCCATTAAGGCCTCTAATATTCCAACTTCCTACCATAGGAAGCTGGAAAAATCTCAGAACTCTATAAAGAAATCATTGGGGGTGCATGCCCCCTTTACCCCCATGGCCACCCTTCTTATTATGACCTTTTTTAGCCTTACTAGTAGGTGGTCGACCGTCCGAAGCCGTCTCAGTGGAAGCAGAAGGATCCGGAGCAACAAACTTTTCTGAATGAGCAATCCCTGAAGGATCAAAATCAACTATAGGGATAGAATAGCCCTTCAAAATCTGATCCTGGTGATCCTCAATAGGAGATAGTGAATTAGAATCAGAAGCAGCCTCAGAACCCAAGCCAGTGGCAGTAAGTTTACTTTTGTCTTCTAGAACTGGAGTTACGTCTGCAGTAATAGCCAGATCCTGACCAGTCTCAATATGGACTGCTACTGCAGTAGAAGGGTCATCCGTCTTCCCATTGTTTCGCAAGACAAAGGTTGTAGTAGTATCTGGTGCCTCGACCTCTCTAGAAGAAGAATGCATGACAGGCATAGGACAGGTATGGCCAAATAAACAACACTTGGAGCAACGTTTTGGTTTCCATTCATATTCCACTCTGATCTTGATAGGTTCAGAAGATAGTTTACACCGGATCTCAAAGTCTTGCACTGGAGAATGGTCCGCATCTATCTCAACACAAACCCTGGCATAGGATAACCGAGTGTGCTCATAAGTCATCCTGTCACATGATAATGGTCGACCAACCATACTAGAAATAGCACTGAGTGCTTTAGCTGACCATAATGGAAATGGTAGTCCATGCAAATCGAACCTAGATTGGGATCCTGGTAATCCTACTCTGATCAAAAGAAAAATGAGGATTCCATTGTTGCAGAATGATGTGCTTCCCACCAAACATCCAAGGCCCTCTTTCTAAAATATCATGAACCTCCTCTACCGTTCTAAATCTGAATATCAAGAAACCCGTCCCAGTAGAGTAGACATCCTCCAAACCACTAGACTTCCATGCACGCATAGTAATGGAACTTGTAGCATGGAAAGGCATAGTATACCCCGAAAAAAATCCCACAATACAGTGCAACCAATCAGCCCCCGCATCATCAACTAAATCATCAGGAAGCTCAAGAATCGAACCCGGAACCTTCCGGGCTATTGAGTCAAGATGAAATCTAGTTTTGGCCTCAGTAACCCGAACCCTGTCGACCCAAGAGCCGGGTGGTTTAGGTAAGGATTGTGTGTGGGTGTTGTTTCGAGTAGATGGACGTGTTTGAGTGTCACGAGGTAGACGTTGGGGTTGGTTAAAATTGGTAGGGGCAGGGGTGGCCATGGTGGGAATGGTGTGGTACAGGCTAGGAAAAGTGTGGTGAAAATAGTGGAAAAAACTCCAACTCGTAGCAATCAACCCAAATCAACTCCAAAAACTCCAAAAATCCAACCAACAATCAAAGCAACCAAATGCACGCAAGATAACAAAGTCACAACAATTTTAAAGTGAAATTGCAATAGAAGGAGTGCATACCAGTCACCAGATCGAGCATGAATGTACTGATAAATAGTTCTGGTTGGGTGAATGGTGAATAGTGGCTTGCACGTTTGATGTCGCTCCTTGGATTTTGATGATCTGTAAGGATTTTGGGGGGCAGCCAAAAGCAAACATGCGTGGAATAGCCCGGGGAGCAAACTGGTCAGGTTGGTGAACAGTATCCGCTGTAGGAACAGTAACATCCGTCGTGAATAGTAGCTACCGAAAATTTAATCGCAATTACAGGGAGATTTGCTGGGAATCTGACAATACTACTGAAGAAAAATCTGACCAGCGTCCCTTGATCTACAACTCAGTGGCAGAGGTGTCAACCTACTCGCCGTTTGTCAGAAAAAGCGGCAGTGAATAGTAATATTAAAGGCCGTGGATGGAGGTGATAGTAATCAAAACAGTTGTCGATGATGAAAGAAACATTATAGATCGGGTTGAGACGATGGCGACAGTAGTGGTGGTACAATTCACTCGCCCTTCCACAGTGAATGAATAGTGAATTTCGATTGTGTTTTCTGTAAATTTGAACGTCTTCCGTTCATAATCTGGAGAGACTCAAGAAGGAAAGTTTGTTTAGGATACTTTGATCTACAATATACATAAATCTTATAGCCAAACTCGCAAAACCGACGGAGTGAACAGTAACTCCGACGATGTCATTTCTCTCCCACTATTCCTGAACAGTAACTTACCTATTCTATATCATATAATATGTAAATCTTACAGAGAACCCTCATGCAAAGCTCAAACCAAACAAAGTCTAATCAAGACTTCCTTCCACCATTTATGATAAGTCCAATTCTACCTACAACATTAGGATTCTGGGTATTTTTCTAATTTGAACTCTTATTCTAGAAGACATCATCATTGACTTTTGCAGTCTGCTCCCACTTTCAAATCTTCCTCCCAAGAATCCTAGCCTTTCTGAGGATTTTCCATCATGTATCTACAATGTGGCACTTCTTGGTCGACTTGAGATGTTGAGATTACGTGGACCAATTCCCTGAATTCATATGAGGCTTACTTTTCAGCATTGGAGATGATCTTTAGCTAGCTTCCTTCCACTTGACAAGTAATCAATAAAGATTTGTAATATTGTATGTTGATGCACGATTTTTGAACTACCAAAAAGTAGGTTGAAGCTCAGGTGGAAAGTCGACTATAGATTTTTAGAATAAAGAAAATTGTCAAGGGTGTCGATGGTGGTTCTGGTAAGAGCCCTTTGACACTCAAGTCAGTTTGCAACATATCAAAATTTTCGTAAGAGAATTTTTTAAAGAGAGAAGCTCTCAAAAGCAAAGAAAATTTAGATAGAGAAGGAGTTTAGAAAAATGTGCATACCTTGGGTGAAAATCCAGAGGGTTTATATAGGCATCAGGAGGGGTCGTTGTGAGACCCACAAAACTGGCCAAAATAATGGGCTTCAGTAATGGGCTTACCATATTAAATTTAATTAAGACTCAATTTTATATTGTTGTAACAGTAGTTCCGCCATGCCCAAGTCAAATAACAAGTTGATGTAGGGGTGATTAAAATATTGAAAGGTGTAATTTTATTATATTAATAGGCAGACCCAAAGATATAAATTATCATATAAGTAGGCTTGGTATGGTTTGAACCCTAAGTAGGCGCTACGTGTGCTAATGAACTGGTTGGGCTTGATCTGATAAGTATGAGATGACTCGAACCTTATATATGGTAAGCATTGATATGTTAAATCTTGAGAGAAGATTTACCTCTTAAATCTTTTAATTCTCCTCTTTTCATTGTCTTGGATAAAAGTTTATGGTGAGTAGAGCTCACTCAAAAGTAAGAGGAAGCACTCGGAGGCAAGTGGTAAAGGCAGTCCAAACAAGTATTTTGCCAAGGCTAATTTTCCAAGCCTCCACTATTGCATGTGCCTTTTTTGTGTGCACTTTATATTGCATTGATTTCATGCTTTCTCAGGAAGATTAAAATATGAGCCCTCCACTACTGCATGTGCCTTTTTTTGCGCACTTTATATTGCATTGATTTCATGCTGTCTCTGGAAGATTAAAATATGAGCAAAATTTCTTTTGGCATGGTGTCAATAGGAAAGACAAACAGCTGCATGACATGAGCATGATTGGGATACCAAGATCTCCCATGGTGTTTAGGATATTCGTGGAAGAACCACGTAGCAAACAGGAAAACAATATATGAATACGGTATGAATAATGGCTGAAATAGGAAGTGCCAAATACATGGCATACAAATTCATGTTGTTAAGCTTTTTCATTCATATAGCCGCTAGATTAACACGATAACTTAGCATATTAAGATCTACCCAAAGGCGGTTGTGAGTGCTTAGCTTGAAACTTTTTACATACTAATTAAGAATACCATGAATGTGCAAACATTCCAAAATCCATTTAAAACTAAAATATGAAAACCTGGTTGGATCGATGGATAACATGTAATATATAAGAGAATGTTTTGTTCGAATACGAAAACAATGTTGCTTGCTATACATAGACCCAATAAAATGCGATGGAAGGACATGTAACGTGTAGAAGATATTGCATGAGGAATGTTAAAGCTTAAAACCTTTATAACACTTATGGAAAAACGTTTGCTAAAAAATATGAATCAGGCCAACAAGTAAAATAATCCATGTTGAATGAGATGCATGGACGTATAAAAGGCGTTTAGTGCCAAACATAAACTATGTTAAGTACAAAATAAATTTGAAAAATACTTTAACAACTAAGCATGGTAAATATACATGGCAAGTGGAAATTCCTTTAATCAAATGTAAAGAATTAGGAAGGCTTTGTGTTATAAAAACTTCTTCAAAAGTGGGCTGGTAATGAATGACTCGAAGCACTCAAACATGATGGGAATATATTAATCATGCAATCATGTAGCATGTGATATTTAATATTGCATGAAGGATACGTTTGTATGATATAATATAGAAAGATATAAATGTTGTGTTATGATGAATACTAGGTATAATAAGCATGTAAAAATTCCATTAAACAAATGGAAATATGTTGGAAGGCTTAGTGTGTTAGGCTAAACAACTTAGTGAGCCAGTCAACTTATAAAAATTAGAACGTATCGAACATACGAGAGATGTAAACTCTAGCACGTTAAACTGTAGTTATGCAAACTGAAGTATTAGTGCCAACGTGTATTACACTTGCATATGCTATGCACATGATGATTTTTGGAACAACTTGTGATAAAACAAGAATATTATATTGTTTCTTATTTTACTATTTCTAGAAGTATATTTTAGGAGGTATTTGATTAATAATAAAAATCATCTTAGCTTAGGACATTATTTACTGTATCCTAGTGAAAATAGGAGAATATTTATTTGTGTCCTAATTCATTTAGGAGTCACTTCCTATTATATTTGTCTTTATCCTACTAAGAGTTTGGTAAGGATTTTTATAGGATTTTAAGGAGATTTTGGTCAGGCATTCAATATATATATAACGTTATGACATATATATGTTGGTTGTGTGAGTTTATGTTATGACATTCCAGGAATTGAAAGGAGAGCTTCAACGCAAATTGGAATGCTTCATTGGTTTGATTTTATAAGTGTTTTATTAATGTATGAGAGGTTGTAATCGTGCATGAATTTTTTATTAAGTCTGTCTGAGTTAGTATACACTTGAGAGAACTTGCGAGTTAAGTATTTATGTAATTCAGTGTCAAAGATCATGGTTAGATTTACTTAACTGTATGTTGTTAAGTTATTAGCAACAGATAGTGAGCAGTGTCGCTAGAGTTTAAGATCTTGGTGAAAATTTGTTTTACAAAGTTAGGTTAGTGTGTGAGAGTGAGTCAACACTGTAAATGATCCTAAAGATTGTACAAACAAGAACTTAGTGAATTGCAACTTTAAATATGTTCGTGGATGTAGATTTTATAACCGAACTACGTAAAACCTCCTGTGCCGATTTACATTACAGTTTACTGTTATATCACTTATAACTGCATGCTTCCAGAACTTACATGAAGAATTTAAGGTGGCACATGGTGTATAATATGTGAGATGCTAAGCTTTTTGGAAGCATTTAAAACCTTACCAAAGCTGATTAAAATACGTGGAATCATGCTATAACTTCTAACCAGGAAAGCTTACTGAAATTGGCTTAAACCACTTGGATATATTGAAAGCGAGACTAGATAAGTTTGCTAGAATTAAATTGAACAAGTTGTGTTAAATGGAAAATCAATGTAGGAGGAATTATATCGAGGTGTTCTTTTTGTGTATGCTAGTGCAGTTGCATAGCATAACGTTACTAAAGAAGCCCGATGGGCACGGCATGGTAGTGATATGGAGCTATCCAGGGCCGTAAGCAGATCGAGATAGTGCTTAGGTGCACTTGAGTGTGTGACTAGTTGTTGCAAACATGTTTTATCTTATTGAAATTTGTTGGAGTCCCTATATTATCAGACCTATGAATATGCATATTGCCTTGAGCATGGTGGAGCGGTAGCTATTTTAAATTGCAAGTAAGTCAAAGTTGAATCTGAATGTAAGTGAAAGCATGACAGAGATTAGAAACATGACTAGCAATTGGAGAGGTTGCTGGAACGTGTGCCTCTTCAACCAAGGAAGTGTTGAAAGGTGAGGGGTGAGTACCGCTTGAGAAAGACAAGAAGAAATGCAGCTAGACGAGTAGTGAAAAGAGAGGGCTGAGTGGCGAGCATGCAAGAGGCGAGCACTGCTCTTTTGCGTGCATTTTGGTGAGGGCATTATTCCACATAATTTTCAAACTCTAGGGGTCTTTCAGCAAGTCCAAAACCTTGTGAGCCCAAACAAAAACTCTTTAGGGGCTTGAATCTTCTAAAACTTCTAAAGTACACTACACGTATGGATTTTTTTTTGGTTAGGGACCAGCTTGATATTTTTTAGGGGTGGAAAAAGTTTTCTTCAAGGGCTATTTTATAACTTTTTTCAACTTGGTCCCTTGACATTTCTTTTCTCTCATCTTCTCCCTTCCTTAGCAAATTTGGTTTGATGACTAATGGTGTGAATGGGGTTTTATCTCACCAAAGCGATTGTAACTACAACACTGCGTCAAAACCCATTAAAGAGGAATACAGAAAAAGCCACGAAGGCAAGCATGGAGAAATGAAATGGAGTCACCACCTATGTTCTAACCATGGGAAAATTATGAATGACGGTAGTCCGTTCCCTTACTTCTGGACCTAAACTACCTTCACTCAGTTAGAAATGGGTTTAGGAAGGTAGGTATGAGATTAAACATCACCTGAATATGAATCCAGCCTCCACTCAGGTTTGCTAAGTCCTTAGTTTTTATTATATTATTATTTACTCCATTGATCCTAATTCATTTTAACACAAAACTTACTATTTTATCTTTATTAGCATGTAAGAATTAAGATGATGAGTACATGTTATACATATAAAGAAAGGAGAGAAGGGAATAGAGTTACAATTCCAGAAAACATATAGGAATGGGGAAAGGGACTACGTCAGCTCTTAAAAATTCATAAAATAAAGGGAAAGGTAAAAATTATGGAAATGTTCCACTTACACCCTCCAATCTACAATGACAACGATGATGTAAAGTATTTAAAACATGCAATAAAATATAAGTATTAAAAACAACCATTCATAAATTAACACAAATAAGTGAGATAAAACCTAAATAAGCAATAAATCCCCCACCACCAATATGAGTCCACTTATTAGATGCCAACTCACCAAGCACAAAGAAATAACATGGCAAAGATTCAACAAACTCCCAATTATGCAATGCAAATATATTATATTCAAGCCATTCTCATACAATCACTCTAAAAATCACATAACATAATCATGGCAATCACATAAACCACACAAATAATGACTCCTCAACATCAATTATGAGTTTGTCATCATTTATCAACTCTCATTTATTAAGAAATAGAAAAAAGTAAGAAAAGAAGCATATTTCACCTAATCATGATTCTAGGAGTCCCAAAAAAAAAAGGAAATAAGACATGCATAAATAAATTATAAAATAAACACTTCCAAGGCATGCTCCCAATCATATTATCATTCACATTAAATAAAACATGGCATACAATTCAAAACATAACTCATATCAACATAATAATCTCTCACCATCAATTGTGAGTCCATGACCATGTTTCAATGAGTAATCAAGACAGAATAAGAATACAAAAGAATGTGTAATCCTAAATCATAAGCCTAATATCCAAAGAAAAAGAAATAATAAAAACATGCATAAATCATAATCCCTAAAACATATTTCTAACATAGCATTATTCAAATCAAAGCTCATATCAAAGTGTTTGTCCCTCACCATTAATTGTAAGCCCGCCAACACATCTCAATGAACAAACAAGAAAAAAAGAAAAGAAAGGAGAAATCATAACAAAGTATATCAACCTTTACATGATTTAGCATGGTATCACATATTAGGCATAAATTAACACACAATTCAAACATAATTCACATCAATTATAGGTCCATCATCATGTGTCAATAAACTTTCAAGAAAAGAAAGAAATGAAGTAAAAGAAGAAACGAAATAATTCACTTCAAAGCGATGGTCCCCTACCAAAAATTATGAGTCCACCATTACTTATCCACAAAAAAGAGATAGAAGAAGGAGAAGGAGAGGATATAATTGTATTATACTAAATGCATATAAAACAATATTTCAATCCTAACATGATTCTAACATACATGGCATTAGAACATAAATAACCTAGGACTGATCCTAACATGCATTGATACCGGATCTTCGAGATATGGCTCTGATACCAATTTGATATCAGATCTTCGAGATATGGCTGCTGGATTGTAATAGATTAGGATAGGATCTTCAAGTTGATTATCAACTCAACCAATGGCTGGAACAAATGGAATGGAACCTAACAAACACTCTTTGAAGGGATAACAAGCTCACCACCAGGGTAAACACCAATAGGATACAGAAAATTCACCACCCAAGGATGTCAACCAAGGATACAGGGCTCAAACTAACTCACCACTCTATGGAATCCACCAAGAGATACAGAGTTAAGGAGAAATCAGTATAAACACTGAAATTTCACTCAAATTTGAATTCAAAACCTCACTCCCTTGAATACACAACTTTAGAACTTAAATAACTTGGAACAACCCTCCAAGCATAGGTAAAAGATAATAATTAAATGATTTCAACAATTACAGCTCAACTACTACATTGACAACTGATTTATTAACTAAGACTCATAAGTAAACTCATTAGGTAATGAAGCATAACCAACTAAGCTAGAAATTCAAATTCCAACCAACTAAGCAATCAAATTCAAATTCTAGAATAGACTTTAATGCACCATTAACTATGAACCAGCTGTGAAGAGATAGTCATAGATTCCTGCAGACAACTCCAAATGACACATTGACAAATGTGTTAGAAAGCGGACTTCAAGATCTTTTATAGCCACAAATCTTGACATTTAATTCTCTGCACAGTAATACCAGTTCTTTTACGAAATTATCCCTCATTATGGTTCATGTGCACTCCTGACCATTGTAACAATTTGCACCCCTTGATGATCTATCATGAATCTCATGAATTGCAACACTCCTGTGTCAAGCTCCCCTGGTTGAGAAAGACTCGACCTCGAGTTTTTTTTGTTGTTTTCACCAAGATAAGGACTAAGGTCAGAGATATTAAATGTGTTGGAAACACCATAATGCTCAGGTAGCTCATTTTGTAAGCATTCTCTCCAATGCGTTGTAAAACTTTGAATGGTCCATCAGCTCTAGGCTTCAACTTGGCATATTTGCCTGGAGGAAACCTTTCCTTTCTAAGGTGTATCCATACTAGATCTCCTTCTTTGAACTCAGCATACTTCCGATGTTTGTTTGCTGCAGCTTTATACTTCTCATTTTGCTTCAAAATCTTCTCTCGAACTTGTTCATGTAGTTTCTTGATGTTCTTAGCTCTCTCCTCTGCATCACTGCTAAATTGAGTTTTGGAAGGAATAGGAGCTAAATCCAAAGGACTTATTGGATTCTTGCCATAAACAACCTCAAAAGGACTATGACCAGTGGTTTGACTTGATGATCTGTTGTAAGCAAACTCAACTTGAGGTAAAACAAGATCCCATTGCCGTAAATTCTTACCAACATAACTCCTCAGAAGATTTCCCAAGCTTCTGTTGATAACTTCAGTTTGTCCATCTGTTTGAGGATGATGAGATGAACTAAAGTTAAGTGTAGTCCCCAGCTTTCTCCAAAGCGTACGCCAAAAATGAGATAAGAACTTTGGGTCACGATCTGAGACTATGGCCTTAGGAATGCCATGCAATTTCACAATCTCCTTGAAGTACAAATCGGCCACGTGAGTCGCATCATTTGTCTTGTTACAGGGGACAAAATGAGCCATTTTAGAAAATTGGTCAACTACCACCATGATTGAATCTTTGTTTCGCTGTGTTCTAGGCAATCCCACCACAAGATCCAAGCTAACATCTTCCCATGGATCATTAGGAACAGGTAATGGAGTGTACAAACCAGTGTTCTGCCCATGACTTTTTGCCACATGACAAATTGTACACCTCTTCACGTGCTTCATCACATCCCTTTCCATCTTCGGCCAATAGAAGTTTTCCTTCACAATAGCAATAGTTTTGTCTCTCCCAAAATGACCGCTAATGCCACTGCCATGTGCTTCATTAATGATTAATTCTCTCAAAGAACATTGAGGAATACACAATTGGTTTGCCTTGAGTAGATAACCATCCTGCAAAACAAATTGGTTAGATGAAAACTCATTACAGTTACTCCATATTTTGCCGAAATCTGGATCATCCTTGTAAAGCTCTTTTAAAACCTCAAACCCAACAACATTCACTTGCATAGAGGTCAGCAAAGAATGTCTTTGGCTTAAGGCATCAGCCACCACATTTTGAACTCCAGATTTATGCTTGATGGTAAAGTTGAAAGCTTGAAGAAACTCTACCCATTTAGCATGTCGAACATTAAGCTTCTGTTGGCTGTTGATGAACTTCAAAGCTTCATGGTCAGAATATAGAACAAATGGTTTTAGCAAGAGATACTGACTCCAATGCTTCAAAGCTCGACAAATAGCATACAACTCTTTATCATAAGTTGAGTACTTTTTGCGAGATGCATTCAATTTTTCACTAAAGAAAGCAATTGATTTGCCTTCCTGGCTAATAACAGCATCAATACCAATATTGGAAGCATCACATTCAACTTCAAAAACCTTGTTGAGATTTGGAAGTGATAAGATAGAAGCTTCTATCATCTTCTTTTTACTCACCAAAAGAGTTGGGACAGCATAAGGACTCCTGCTTTCCCTCACTAACTCTTTAGTGATAAGCTCATTCACCTGCCGTTGTAATTCTTCATGTTCTATAGGACTCATTCGATAGGCTGATTTAATTGGCAACACAGCACCTGGAACAAGATCAATACAATGCTGTATGTCTCTCATTGGAGGAAGACCTGGTGGTATCTCATTTGGTATAAAATCATGGTATTCTTCAGGAAGATATTTCATCTCCTGAGATGGTTCATTACTAACTTCATTTTCTTCTAACAACAAGAACACGTAAATTTCACTTCCCTTCTCCAACGCTCTTCTACATGCTGTTTGAGTAAGCAAAGTATTTCCCTCCCTTTTAGTAGGTTTAGGAACACATTCTAACTTTGAAGGACCCAAAATAACTTTGACCCCATCTTTAAAGAATGTATAAGTATTCCTATAGCCATCATGCATTACTCTCCTATCATACTGCCATGGTCTACCAAGAAGTAAATGACAAGCATCCATAGGAACAAAATCACACCATATTTCATCGTTGTACTTTTTCCCAATAGAAAATGAAACAAGGCAGCGTTTGTTTACCTTGATCTCGTTATCTTTCCGAAGCCATGAAATCTTGTAAGGCTGATGATGCTTCTCTGTCTGAAGGCCAAGTTTACCAATCATCTCCGTAGACAGCACATTTTCAAAGCTGTCACCATCAATAATAAAGTTGCACACCTTGCCATGAGAAGAACATCTGCTATGGAAGATATTTCTGCGAACCCAATCATCTTCTCGTTCTTGGGCAATACTCAAACTCCTTTGAATAAGAAAGAGAGAATCACCTCGATTTGCATAAGTGACTTCCTCTTCATCATCAAATTCTGGATTATCGAAATTAATCAGTGCATCTGACTCGATCTCTTCATCAATTTCGTAAAAGTCATCAAATATTGGTGGTTTTCCATGATCCTCAAAGAAGTCATGGTCTATTTCATCATTCTCCACCCATTCATCTTTATTAGCATAATTGTCCAAAGGACTTTGATCTTCTACTTCTCCATGCATTCCACCTGCGAATTCTTTATTTTCTAGAATTACTAAATGTTGCTGGAGTTGTTGGAGCTGCCGCATAAGATCTTCAACGATCAAACGTTTCAGGACTTTCTGAATTTGCCGCCTGAGATCTTCAATGATCAAATCACGTTCATCTCTTTGAGAAGGAGGCAATTGGGTAGTAGAAGCAGCTTTGTGAGTACGACCAGCCATTGAACCAAAAGCTCTGATACCAAACTGATACCGGATCTTCGAGATATGGCTCTGATACCAATCTGATATCGGATCTTCGAGATATGGCTCTGATACCAAACTGATACCAAACTGAAATTTCACTCAAATTTGAATTCAAAACCTCACTCCCTTGAATACACAACTTTAGAACTTAAATAACTTGGAACAACCCTCCAAGCATAGGTAAAAGACAATAATTAAATGATTTCAACAATTACAGCTCAACTACTACATTGACAACTGATTTATTAACTAAGACTCATAAGTAAACTCATTAGGTAATAAAGCATAACCAACTAAGCTAGAAATTCAAATTCCAACCAACTAAGCAATCAAATTCAAATTCTAGAATAGACTTTAATGCACCATTAACTATGAACCAGCTGTGAAGAGATATTCATAGATTCCTGCAGACAACTCCAAATGACACATTGACAAATGTGTTAGAAAGCTGACTTCAAGATCTTTTATAGCCACAAATCTTGACATTTAATTCTCTGCACAGTAATACCAGTTCTTTTACGAAATTATCCCTCATTATGGTTCATGTGCACTCCTGACCATTGTAACAATTTGCACCCCTTGATGATCTATCATGAATCTCATGAATTGCAACACTCCTGTGTCATGCATACTCCTAAGACATGCGTTCTAGCATACCAAACACATAAATAATCCTAAAAATGATTCTAACATATTAAGCAAACAAAAGAAGCAAACAAAACTAACATAGGATGTCCTCAAAACTTATTTGAATTCTAGCACTACCCGAAGCAGAATCTTCATTTTCATAGGTGATTTAGAATAATCTAGAGGGCACCTCAAACGCTAAAAAATCCTCCAAGAAACACCAAAGGAAGACTTCCAATATCTCTTAATTTCCTACTCTCCGGACTCTCTAATACTCAAAAGGGTGTGAGAATCAATGGATTTTGATGCTTTGGTAAATAGCTACCAAATATAGCTCTCTCCCATGTCTTTAGATTAATACATAAGCAATATGGGATTTTGAAAATTCATCAGAGCAGGCGTGCGCCTATTCAAAATAGGCATGTGTCTATCATAATAGGCTTACGCCTGTTCTATTAGGCCTCTGCCTGCTCTATTGGTCTTGCGCTTGCTCTATTGGGTTTGCGCTTGTTCTATTAGGCTTGTGGCTATCCCTAAACCTAATGAATAGGCACGAATCTATCTAGACATATCTAAACAAGAGTGGACCCATCGGCCCCAAGGATAATGTAAAATGACTATTTTGATCATTTCCCACCCTTTAAGTGCTTTTTTTTGGAGTTTTGGTGCCTATTTGATAAAATTCTACATCTGATTAGTGTGACTAGCTATCATTATTGGACATCTGAACCTTAAGCCAACTTCTAGTGCTTACAAATGGTTCCTTCTTAATTTTCTAGATGGCTAGAATTAGGACCATTATAGCGTTACAATAAGCACCAAGTCATCAAGGTTAGTCAGTAAGGAAAAAGGATCTTACAACTAATCATAGGGATGTTAATGAGATTTATCAAGCTTTTTTCACTCAAGACTGTGAGGTAGAGGAGAATCCCCTTAATCACGATATGGTAGATGCTAAAAGGGAGAGTGACTGGTCATTCTCTATTAGCTCAAATAGTGATCCAGAAGTTGAACGTTGATGGGATGCTAACCATATTGATAATCAGTTGTAGCATGACTGATTGAAAATATATCGAGCCCATTTCCTCATCCCAGATTTAGTCACTTTATTTCTTCCAGGAAAGGGTGATTGAAGAAGCAAGCCCCCATGAGGCGTCATTGGACTAAGTTGGAATTACTAAAGGCTGGTCTCCAAGTGCCTTTTGATAACTACACTTGAAGATTGCTTGATGCTATAGGTATTGGCCCCACCCAACTATTAGCTAATAGGTGGCAACTTCTAATAGTATTTTAGAGTTTGTTTAGAAGTGCATGTTTGGGTGACCCTACCACTAGCCAGATATGTTATTATTATATATCCCAATAAGGGAAGATAGATGACCCCTAGCCACCTTTTTGGTATTCTTCCCATGTAGAAGAATGGAAATCTAAGCAATTTGGGTGTGAAGGTAGTTAGAAGAACCAAGAGGGTTGCCCGCCCAAAGGGCAAATAATTGAGGATTAGGAGGTGTTTTGGTTTCTTTGGTACCCTATTGGTTTATTGTAATGATCCTGTCCTTATTTTATTATGAAAATTCTAATCATGACTCTTTTTTCTTTTTAGCTCCTTGGTCCAAAATGCCCAATTTTGTCTTAGAAAGAAAAAGCAACCTACAGAAGATACTCAAACTACCTATTAGTTCAACAAACATGAATGATCTCATTGATCAGGAGCAACTAATCTACCTTGACTTGTCACCTCCAATACCCTCGAGAGGTAACCCTGATGATTACTTTCTGATCCTTCCTTCTTGTAAACACTTGATTTTTGAGCTTAATGATGCAATATGGATGCATGTTGAGGAAAGTGAAATGACCAAATTGACCTCGAATGAAAAGAGAGGTGTGCTGAGGTGAAGAATCAAGAAACTCATAAAACTAACACCCAAATTTGAAAATTCATAAAAATCAATTGAGAAAGAATTTGGTAATGAGCCATCTACCATCGTGAAGCCATGATGTCTAATTTTTGTAGAAATTTATGGCTTGTAAATCAGAGTTGAACTCAAAGAGTTAAGCGTGATTAAATAAACAAAGGTCAGGTGAGACTATAGAAGAAGCAAAGAGGAAGTCAAGGAGGAGTGTGCCACCACTAGTCAGCTGTAGGCCAAACACTGGCCGATGGTTGACCCACCATCGACCGACGATCCTTCCATGGCGGGCCTGCTGTTCTTGAAAATTTTTTGGAAAGAATCTTGGTTTCTTTCCTTTTTCAATTTCACTGTTAACTATAAAAGAAACTTATTGGCTCACTTCTCAAGGCATCCAAAAATCTCTTCTCTCCCTCTAGGAAACACTTGTGAGAATTCCAAGGAGTCACTTTTTAGTTTAATATTTTTTGGGTGTTTTTATTGCTCTAAACCTGGAAAGGAAATGTCCTGAGAGCAGTTTCTCTCTTCTCCCTCTATGTTCTTCTTTATTTTTCTTGCTTAGAATTAAGCATGTCTAGGTTTATTTTTGCTTAAGAATAAGTATGTTTAAGATTTATTTTGATGCTTAGAAGCATGTTTAAGATTATTATGTATTGTTTTAATCCTTGTTTGTTTTGCAAGTTGGATTAGCGTATCAAGGTAAGTCTACTTTCCCTCATTTATCGAGAATCATGATTTGGAGTTTATTTTCTTTGCAAATATCTTAGAATTACGCTTAAGAGCACATGATTAGAATCATGATTACGAAAACTTATGAATGCCTTGAAGTATGCTAGGAAATAACATGTTTGAATTAGGCAAGGATTGCCATGATTGTTATGAATTGGGGTATAATAGCCATGTTTTACCATGATTGACGTAATTAGGCTAGAAATGCCGTGTTTAGGCTAAAATTGACATGTTTTGCAATGATTGATGTCATTAGGATGGAAACGCCATGTTTAGGCTAGAGTTGCCATATTTGCTATGATTGATGTGAATAGGTTAGAATTGCCATGCTTTGGTAGAATAGTTATGATTAAGTTTATGGCTTTATTTAGAATTTTTATTAAATAATTATGAATGTATGTGACGAGACTTGATAAGTATTGAATAGACTCACACATGGTAGTAAGGAATTCATTGCTTATAGAATCTTGAATTGATTGTTTATATTATATATATGATTTGCACGAAAATGCTATGCATGGAATGTTTATTTGAAGTGTTTAGAAGTATTTTACTTATTATTGAAGAATAATTGGATTTAATCCCTTCCCCTTTTCCCCATGTTGAAAGGAAATGTAATATATTCTCCTCCCTCTTTCTTTGTATGAATATACAATTGTATTGACTGAAAAATCACCTCACATGCCTTCAAGAAGATAAAATGAATTTTGTGTACATAAAATGAACAACATTAAGTGAATTGTATAACAAAGTTTAGCTATTATTATTTGGTATACCCTAGTGGAGGTCAAACTTACATCTAGGTAGGCTGAAGGCTCGTATCTAACTTCCTAAATCCATATCTGAAGGGATAAGGGCAATTTAGGTCCCAAAGCGAGGGATCGAGTTACCCCCATTCATTCTCAATTGAATAATTAGGTGGCAACTCCATTCTCCAAGCATGCCCATGGCTTGTTTGTGTTCCCTTAATTTTCAAAAGAGGCTTTAACACAGTGTCATGGTCTCAAACACTCTGATGGGATAAAAGCCCCCTTCACATTGGTGACTCCACTAGGGATATGAGTAGTTGATTCTGATTGGGATAACAAATCTTAATAGCTTATTTTGTTATTTTGAGTCGTTGCATCACTACACTTAGCACACAATAAGCATGAATTTCCCAAGATAGCAGTGTGGCATTGACATGAGAAATCTTTGGCTCCATTGAACCCTCGGATGACTCATTTTAGTGTCACCACCTTTAAGCATGCACCATTGAATTGGTATAATAAGAAATCAGTCCAATGGGGCATCTCTTGCTCCAAGGAGCCTAAACCATTGAATAGGATGAACATCCAAAACCCATGTTGAAATGCATGTCTATGAATGTAATTCCACATGATTAGAATAACTTGACTCAATCTCATGGAACCATGAATGAATGCCACATGTCAATTCACTCATCAAACAAACTAGGGGTATGTGCCACTTGTTAAGGATATCATGACATCTAGAGTCATGTTATGATAATTATAAAGAATCCAACATCAACTTGTTTGTTATAATTAAGATAAGAGAATCTCGCATTCCCATATCATATGATGATGACTTAGGAATGAGGCCAAAAATCCTAGGAAAGAGACTTGACCTTATTGAAACCTGAACTCAAATTTGATTGGATCAACACAGCGGAAACAACTTCAGGACTAGGATCTAGCAAATACCGGCTTTCAAACTTTTTCGTGCTTTCTCACCATTTTGATTCCCAAGTATGTCTAAATATCAACTGAAACACTTGTAGGAGTGTATCTTGACTAAATTTTTACCTAAGAACACAAACGAAACAATGTTAAGAGGGAAGGTAGCTCAAACATGAACCCCAAGGCACCCTCGAAGGCTTCTGCATCTTGGCTCAGGGAAAGAGGCTTGAGGTTGGCACAAAATCCAAGGCAAGGCATGTCTCACGTTTTTTGTCCTATAGCTCCCTAAGGGTTTTGATTGAAACCTAGTTGTTCATATATCTCCTCTTGTTTCCTTATTAAACTGTAATTTTGGACTTAGTATTTAATTAAGATTCTTTTAATCCTAATATAAATCTAATTGGACTTATAATTCAATTAGGTTTCTACAAATCTAATATAAATATAATTGAACTCTTACATATTTGAGTCCCACTCAAATAATTGCCTCTTTAATTCCACGTCAAACTCTTAATTAATTAAATCAAATTTAATTAATTAATAGGCCTAATAAGCCCAATAGCTTAATAGCCCAATAACTTATTTAATTAATCTTATTAATTAATTATCAAGCCCATTAGCTTATTTATTTAATTAAACTCTTTTAATTAAATAACAATCCCATTTACAATTTACATATTTAATTTAATATTTGAAAATTATTCTAAATAAAATCTCAATTAAATTAAATAATTATTTCTCACAATTTAGTCTTATGTTCAGATGATTGAATTAGTTACTCAAAAGATCTTGATGGACTTATTTAATTACAAGCTCCAATAAGTTTGATCTAGTACCCTGTTATCTAATAACTGCAATGGACCCCACTTATTAACTTTATTCCATTCCACTATAGGTTTAAAGTTGTACTCTTGAATTAAATATTCTTTACAAAAAGCTTAATAATTTAATCTGATTAAATTGTTTCTTTTAAGCCCTATCCATTGAGTAGCAGGTTTACATAAATACCTTTCATGAATTACCAATAATTGGAGATAGATTTAAATTATTGTTTTACCCCTCCAATTTCATCTTGAGCTCTTGATACTAGTTTTACATCATTTAAGTGAGTTGAGATTTATTTTAACAAATCTCAGTTTAATTAATAGCTTTCATTAAACACTTAGCCAAGATTCTCTCAAATAAAACATTGTAAAACCATCAAGTTGGTATTTTGCAATCATTTCGGAGTCATGAACTCCATATCTATGGTATAATGTCTACTAATAGATAGATTTTACAATCCAACTAGTCAACGTATTAATCTTTATTTAAATCTCACTTTTCATTCTATTCAAAGATCATAGCCTACATATTAGAGGTACACTACTTACTCAGGATTAAGGTAGGAATGCCTTTAGTGCTCAGTTGTGATAATTTACATTCGATAATGGTATTTCCACTAAATGATATAATTCCACGTGGTCATGTTCAATGCATTCATAATGCACAAGTGTATTTGTCCTAAAGTCTCCACTTCAAACAGTTAGAGACTCACCATTTCTCCATTGAAGACAAACCACACAACAACCTTATCCAAACAAGTGCCCATCTTTAGTTTATAGGTTGTGAACTAGGTTTGAGACATGATAAAATCTTATGTCTCATAAATATCTCATATATATAAAATTTTATCAATAGATAACTTTGGAACCTTTTAATCATTGATACAATCATATTTGGGTAAAATAAATAATAACAACTTTATTTATTAATGATGTTTCTAAAACTTTATAGAAAATTTCGACCACTCTTGGGGCATATATCTAACAGACCTCACGCATGTGGAGGAATAAGGTTGAAAGGCTGAAAGTTTGTTTATGCCCATGAATGAGCTTGTATCATATGATGCATACATGCATTGCATGTATGGCATCACAGCTTAGGTTAGACAAGGTGATCACTTGACAAGACTTGAAACCATTGAACCAGTAGCTAAAATGGCTGCACCTAACAACAACGATGAGATGACATAAATGTAGGCTGACATCACCGCAAGCCCAATTTGTGGGGTTCATGCAAAATAGGCCTAACTAAGGAAATCAGCCACCGTTAGGTGCATATTGATAAGTGTCTATTTATATATCATTTTCATATCAGTTCGTCCATGTTTCTTTGCTATATTCCTTGGTATTTTTATGTTTTTGTGTGGTTTTGATGTTTGTAGGAGTTTTGGGGCAACTTGCACAAAAATGGAGTAAAACCCTTCATTTTCACCTCTGCTAGTCAACCATCTTCTCGGATTTAATTGTATTGATATACAATGAACCCGATGACATATTATATACCGTTGGAAAGCTCTCGAGTCTATTTTCTGGAGAAATTTACGGTTTATAAATCCATTCAGTGTACCAAAAGTTGTAATCAAAACAGTGTGAGAAGTATAGAAATGTAATTCCACAAAATCACTGTAGCATGTATAATACGGGACACTGTAGCAGGTTACTGTAGCAGAGTATTTAAACACATTTAGGGTTTTATTTTCATAACTTGAAGGGGGAAGAACGTGGTGGAGGCTGCAGCTCTGGAATTCTTTCATCTCCTGGAGTTCTTGAAGGAGAAAGGAAGCTTGAAAAGAGGAAGAACTACAATCCAAAGAGAATTACATCTTGAAGGAGAAAGGAAGTTTTTCCCTTCCCTTTCATTTTCTGGAATGTCTCCATGTTTTATTGTATTTACCACGTTCTTAAACATGTGTAGCTGAATCTGAATTGATTGAGGGTGATTTCAAAGCCCCTGATATGGTTTTTGTAAGTTAATTGTGCAAGAAGTGTTATCCAATTCTCTAATTGAATTTTCTTGTATTTTCCTATATCTAATGCTTATGATTGCTTACTGGATTGTATTTCGAATGGCCAACTGAATATAATCTGGTTGTTGTCTATTGCTAGACTAGAAATCTTGATCCGTGATTGTCTTGAATTTCTAATCCTTAGTAGCAAAATTGTGATCAGAGATTGCAATTGGAGAATACAACCTAAGTTAAATAATCCGAGCTTGTGTGTTTATTGCTTAGATCAACCTATCTTTCTTATCGTAATGCATCCATTGAATTAAATTTAGAGAGCATGTTCTAGGTTGTTTAATGGATAGAGATTAAATAAAGAGCCTGTTTTATTTAACAACATAGTTAGGAAAGATTGGGATAACAGAGCTTGTTGTTATCTACGGTTGATAACTTCAATGCTGTAATTGGATTACAATTCTATGTTAATTCACAAATTCATATCTTGTGGCAGAGAATGAACTCTTAACCAAGTTTCTCTCATTGATTTTTCACTCCATTTAACTTTGCTTTGTGTTATTCTTCATTTGCTTTCGTATTAAGTTTAGTTAATCAATCAACAAAACCCCCCCTGTTTAGTTTATTATTGCTGGAAAATAACAAATTCAATTAGAATCAATCCTCGTGGGAAAGATATCTACTTATCACTTTATTACTTGTGCGACTAGTATACTTGCTAGTTTCGAACGCATCAAGTTTTTGGCGCCGTTGCCGGGGATTGATTTTCTAATCGATTTGTTATTTTGTTGTCATTGTTGATTCATATTTTCTTTGTTTTTCTTTTCTGATTGTTTGTGTTTAGACAACATGGCAGTAAACTTCTATCAATTCAGTAGCGGATTTGAGCCACAAGTACCATGGAGAGTAAATAAGGTAAGCACTCCGAACATTGAACAACAACTTTTTGAGTTAACTTCTCTTGTGGAAAACATGGCTGTAGGACATATGCAGAAATCTTATGCATGTGAGGTATATTCTACCATGAAGCATCCAATCGACATGTATCCAACTTTGCAAGGAGATATGGAACAAGCCAATGCCATAGATGGATTTCCAGGACAAACAAGGCAATGGTATAATCCCTTCTCTAACACTTACAATGCTGGATGGATAGATCACCCCAATTTTAGTTACGGGAATCATCAACCGATCGCCCCAAATGGCATACCAAATTGGCCGCAAGGTTTTAATCAACCTAGAGTGCAGCAACCATTTCAAATACAACCACCACCAATGCCACATCCAGCACCACAACCAGCTTTACAAAACTCAGGTATGTCTCTCCAGGATATTGTTAATGCACTTGCCACTAACACAATGCAATTCCAGCAGGAAACTGGGGCAAGTATCAAAAACCTGATAAATCAAATGGGACAATTGGCTACTAGCATGAGCAAATTCGAGGGCCAAGACTCAGAAAAATTATCTTCTCAAATGGTGATCAATCCAAGCGAGAATGCTAGTGCGATAACTTTGCGAAGTGGAGAGCAATTAGATGTCTTGCCAAGAAAATCACAAACTGATGAAGGAGATGACACCACATCCACCATGACCAAAACATTGACTTCTCAGGTAAATCCTATAACTCCCATTCCTTCATATGTTACTCCTCCACTTTTTCCTAGTAGATTTGCAAAATCGAAGAAGGAGGAACAAGAACAGAAAATCCTGGAAACTATTCGCAAAATCGAGGTAAATATACCACTTTTGGATTCTATCGAGCAAGTACCTCATTATACAAAAAAAACGTCTCAGGAATTATGCACCAACCAAGAGAATTTTAAAAGGGAATGAGAAAGTAACGTGTGGGGGAAAATGTTTAGCTGTATACAAAAGGGGAAAAAACAAAAAAAAAAAAAAAAAAAAAAAACAAAAAAAAAAAAAAAAATTCACTCGAAATGCAAAGATCCAGGTACGTTCACCATTCCATGCACCATTGGTAAAACAAAGTTTGAAAGAGCTATGTTAGATTTAGGAGCATCTATTAATGTCATGCCATTTATTTATGCTTCTTTAAATCTTGGACCTTTGCGAAAACTGGTATTACCATTCAGTTTGCTGATCATTTTAATGCATATCCCAAAAGAGTTGTGGAAGATGTGCTTGTGCAGGTGAATCAATTGGTTTTCCAGCAAACTTCTATGTCCTTGAAATAGAGGATGAGACATCTCCTAATCCAACACCGATTCTTTTAGGGAGACCATTCTCGAAAACTATTAGAACCAAGATTGATGTTCATGATGGCACTCTCATCATAGAGTTTGATGGCAAGGTGATATGTTTCAATATTTTTGAGGCAATAAGGTACTCTAGTGACTTACATTATGTTTTTGCAGTTGACGTTGTTGATTCTTTGCCACAACAATATTTTGAGTTAACCCGCAAGAATGGATTGGATGTAGCTATTAGTGAGCATATAGGGACAGAAAATTCCAATGAGTCAGGAATTTTGATACAAGTGTCCAAAGAAATGGAGGAAGCTGTGGCAAACTTAGATGAGACCATAGCAATAACCACAAATAGGTATGATGTTTCGTACATTCAATTTACTTTATCTAATGAGAAACTTCTTCCTTCTGTGACGAAAGCCAATACCTTGGAGCTTAAGTCACTTCCAGATCATTTGAATCATGGATTCTTGGGTGAGAATGATACTTTGCGAGTTATAATGGAAATGGGCCTTGCACGAATACAAGAAGAGAAACTCGTCCGAATACTTACAGATCACAAAATAGCTATTGGGTGGACGATTGCTAACATACAAGGCCCAGCCATATGCATGGACCAATTCTTGTTGGAAGAAAGATCCAAGCCCACTAGAGAAGCACAGTAGAGATTAGACCCTCCTATGATGGAACCAACGTCGGACTGAGGACGTTAAACCAAGCGCTCATTGGGAGGCAATCCAATGTTTTTGAAAAATAAATAAAAGAAAAGAAAAGAAAAATAAAATAAGGTAATAATGATCGATTTTTGTGTCTCAAGGAGATTCTTTTCGTAGGCCATCAAATTGATCAGGTTTTATCTCTCTTTGCCATCTGTCTTATTTGTTTATATATATATATATATATATTTTTTTTTTCTTGTTTTTGACTTTTGTTTGCTTTCGTGTTGTTATCTCTTTTATGTGTCTTTAGTTTCTTTTCTGCTCTTTGCTTTTCGTTTCTTTTGTTTAATTTGATTATTTCGTACTTTGTGCTCATTTGTGTAACAGCTTGAGGAAACACCGAAACAAGAATTGAAGCCATTGCTTGAAGGTTTGAAGCGTGCATATCTTGGAGAAGAATAGACTCAGACGGATTACTGGTAATATCTTTCCTTTTCTCCTCTTCAATGGATGCCGATATCTTTCTGTTGAACCTTCGTAAATATTTCCCTTCACTTCCTCAAAATGCTGTGTCTAAAATTTATAAAGTACAGATGACTAGACTTTGGGCGTTGATGCTTCTAAATGTGCCTGCGGATATCCAATGGCTTATTGAAGCCAAGGTGAGATTGTCAGGTGAGCTTGACATTAATCTCGCAAAATACATGCCTGGTCTAGGGAAAATCTACTACACCAAGAGGCGAAGAGCGAAGAGGTTACAAGTATGCTATAAATGTGGTAGATGGAATTGTAACCAGACTTGTCGTTCATTAGGTTTTGTGTCTAGGAATAGAGAAGATAAACTCTCATTTATTAAGAATGGTTTGAGTAATGAGTCGCTGGATAATGTTTTATTAACTCTTGAGTCACATTCTTGTGGACTTGTTTAGCGTGAATTGCTTAATCTATGGACACAATTTCGTGATGAATTGCAGTGTTATAGTCTAGGGAATTTGACTAAAAACGACCCTTTTTGCCAGTTTATAAGAAAACTGGATGGGAAGCAAATCCACGACTCATAGAAGGCATTTCAGCCGTTACTGGACGTAAAACCAGAGGAAGATGTGAGCCACAATCACAACTACTTGTATATTTGAATGTGTGTTGTTGTTGTCAATTTTTTTTTCTTGTTTCGTTTGATCTGATTATCAATGTTTTCTTTGTGTTGTTGTTGTTTGTTGATTTTGATTGTTTTAATTTCAAGTTTCTTTTTGACAAACCATATGACTACCCTATGGCATAAGTACACGTGGGAGACAAGTGTGGAGGTTTTGTAAACCTCCAACGAAAGTGTATCTCTATTTTTTATGCTTCACGTGGGAGACAAGTGTGGGGGTTTTGTCAACCCCCGCCGAAAGTGTATCACCATTTTCCATGCTTCACGTGGGAGACAAGTGTGTAGGTTTGTCAAACCTCGCCGAAAGCATATCTCATTTTTTCAAATCTTGGGGCGATAAATCTGCATCGAGCAAATCCCACCGAAATTATGTCCCCACGTGTCAAATTTGAGAGTTTTACGTGTGTATATATCCATGCTGCATATTTTGAAATGTCATTTTATAACCTGTCTTGCACTTTAATTGCATAATACCTAACCTGCATCATTGTCTTACATAAGTTTAGAGTACTTTTAGAAATGGAGAAAGCACCAATTCGACGATTCCAAAATATATGTGTATTTTGTGGATCGCAATTTGGTAAAGATGGAGAGTTTACAACAGCAGCTCTTGATCTTGGCAGGACATTAGCTGCGAGGGGTATTCATTTGATTTATGGAGGGGGTAGTCTTGGGTTAATGGGGTGTGTGTCGATAGCTGCATCCTTGGGAGGAAGTAAAGTTCTCGGCATTATCCATAAACCATTAGCTGTGCAAGATATCATAGGCAACACAATGGGGGAAGAGTTACAGGTCTCTAGCATGCATGAGCGTATTGCACATATGGTCATTAAATTTGATGCATTTATAGCTTTGCCCGGTGGTTATGGTACATTAGAGGAGATATTTCAAATCACCTCTTGGGCATAGCTAAACATCCATCGGAAACCCATTGGTTTGTTAAATGTCAATAATTTTTTTGATGGTTTGTTGTCCTTTATTGATCAAGCTGTAGAAAAAAACTTCATCTCACCGTCGGCGAGGCAAATCCTGGTTTCAGCTTCAACTGCAGGGGAGTTAATTGATAAACTCCAAGAATTCGTCTATTCGCCTGATCCAACAACGGCTCGGATAGATTGGTTTGGAGAAGGCAATAAAAGGCGTAGACTAGATTTAACGCTCCATCTGTAATCCTATCTATTGTTTTGCTTCGTTTTTGTTTACTTTCTTTTTAGTGTGTTTATTTGAGATTTTTCATGTCATTTCTTTTGAGCTTTTTCAGGTTATTTCTTTCGTCCCAGGTAATATTTTCTAATCTCGGTTTTTAGAGTGGTGGCTTAAAAAGTTCAAGTTCTCTTGAAACGCATTCTGGATCTCTTCAATCCATAATGGCTGAATAAGGAGACTAACTTCTAAACTTTTTAGACCCATTCTAACTGACTTGTTTTTGTTTGCTGGCTTGTTGGACTTTGTTATTTTATGAGTGAGTTTAGTTTTGTGTAATTTAGAGTTGTTGTGTGTTTTTTGTCTTTATCAGTTTTGATTCAAAAAAAAAACATTGTGGAAAAACCTGAGAATGGCAGAATATGGGGTTTTCTTAACTCTTGAAACGCATTCTCTCTCAATAAATCTGTAGTTTGTTTATTTCATGTTGTTTGAAGTGTCTTGTTTCTTGTTTTGTTCTTTCATAATAAGGTATATAGGCTAGAAACCTTAAGTCTGTGGGCTACTGGTCCTAAGGATTGTTGAAATATACAATCTTGACTCAGGTGTAACAACGCCACGTACCTCTTTTCTTGCATTTTGTGGGTCATGATAAGATAATGATTGAATTAAGAATAACTCTTGGAAAATGATAAATGATGCATGGATCTGTGTGCTTGAAATGTTTATTGGTTTTCGCTTTGCCTTTGATTCCTTGCACAACATTGAGCACTGAGCTATTATCACTAAGTTATTTGTTCACTTAGAGAAGTTTATGTAATTTAAATGTTTCTTCAGATTTTCATGAATTCTAGAACTTGTTTGATGGTCACTCGAGGCGAAATCCTAGACTGTGCAACATTGGGGAAATGATTTAGGCCATCTTGGGACCGTTTGAGCCTTAATAGCCAACCTTGACTGAAATTGATCCCTAGTTACCCCTTTGAGCCTTTGTAAGCCTTTTTCTTTGTTAACTCACTAAAAGATTTCCTAACCTCAATTGAATTTGTTCCAAACAGTTTATCCCTTACCTATGACAGTAATCATTCATGCTTATATTTTAGCTATGGTTCTCGGTATTTCAGGATGTTAGAGAGTTGGCAGTGTTAATGTCAAGTTCAAGTGAGGTCTATTGTATTTGTTTCAAGAAAAAAAAAAGAAAAAAAAATCGATCTGTACTTCTTGTCCCCATACTTACACATTGAGGACAATGTGTTGTTTAAGTGTGGGGGAGGGGAAGTGTAGTTAAAAAAAAAATGAAAAAAAAGAGAAAAAGAAAAAAAAAGAAGAAGAGAAAGAGAAGAAAAAGATATTTATACCTTGAGTGTTCTTAAAAAGAATAAAACAACAAAGTGTGGGGGTTAGTTTCTTTTGTGTTATAAAAAAAATAATAAAAAGAGAGTTCGAGTGTTCTGAATAAGTTTGGGGGAGTCATTTGGTGAATAAGAATGAATTTTTTATGTCATGGGGTTGAGCTCTACATAATCTTGAATGATTTTATGTGTTTGTGGGTGATTTAAGCCTAATCATTATCCTTTATCATACCTTCACCCAAGCCAAACGTTACAAGCTTAATAAAGTCCTACTTGATCCTTTGTGTTGTGCTGGTCTACATTAGTGGAGAGTGACTTGAAAAGCAGGCCTATGGAATTCGTTTATACACACATCTTTACTATTAAATATGATTCATTTTTATGCATAAACTCATCCGGGTTACAAGTGATTAGGTGACAATGGCTCTACACACACACACACTTGAGGAATTGAAGTGAAGCGAAACTAATCTTTCGGATTAATTCTTGATCAAGTGCATTATTTTGAAGTTTTCCTTGGGTTATAATTAAGTACAATCTTTGAGGCCTATTTGCAAGATGAAGCATTTGTGTGTTTTAATTTTTTTGTTGATTCTGTTTCGGTTTAGTTTTATTTCATATTGTCGTAGTTGCTCGAGGACTAGCAAAGTCTAAGTGTGGGGGAATTTGATAAGTGTCTATTTATATATCATTTTCATATCAATTCGTCCATGTTTCTTTGCTATATTCCTTGGTATTTTTATGTTTTTGTGTGGTTTTGATGTTTGTAGGAGTTTTGGAGCAACTTGCACAAAAATGGAGTAAAACCCTTCATTTTCACCTCTGCTAGTCAACCATCTTCTCGGATTTAATTGTATTGATATACAATGAACCCGATGACATATTATATACCGTTGGAAAGCTCTCGAAGTCTATTTTCTGGAGAAATTTACGGTTTATAAATCCATTCAGTGTACCAAAAGTTGTAATCAAAACAGTGTGAGAAGTATAGAAATGTAATTCCACAAATCACTGTAGCATGTATAATACGGGACACTGTAGCAGGTTACTGTAGCAGAGTATTTAAACACATTTTAGGGTTTTATTTTGAGAACTTGAAGGGGGAAGAACGTGGTTGAGGCTGCAGCTCTGGAATTCTTTCATCTCCTGGAGTTCTTGAAGGAGAAAGGAAGCTTGGAAAGAGGAAGAACTACAATCCAAAGAGAATTACATCAAATTTGCTAAGTTTTTCCCTTCCCTTTCATTTTCTGGAATGTCTCCATGTTGTATTGTATTTACCACGTTCTTAAACATGTGTAACTGAATCTGAATTGGTTGAGGGTGATTTCAAAGCCCCTGATATGGTTTTTGTAAGTTGATTGTGCAAGAAGTTGTTATCCAATTCTCTAATTGAAGTTGCTTGTATTTTCCTATATCTAATTCTTATGATTGCTTGCTGGATTGTATTTCGAATGGCCAACTGAATATAATCTGGTTGTTGTCTATTGCTAGACTAGAAATCTTGATCCGTAATTGTCTTGAATTTCTAATCCTTAGTAGCAAAATTGTGATCAGAGATTGCAATTGGAGAATACAACTTAAGTTAAATAATCCGAGCTTGTGTGTTTATTGCTTAGATCAACCTATCTTTCTTATCGTAATGCATCCATTGATTTAAATTTAGAGAGCTTGTTCTAGGTTGTTTAATGGATAGAGATTAAATAAAGAGCCTGTTTTATTTAACAACAAAGTAAGGAAAGATTGGGATAACAGAGCTTGTTGTTATCTACGGTTGATAATTTCAATGGTGTAATTGGATGACAATTCTATGATTAATTCGCAAATCCATATCTTGTGGCAGAGAATGATCCCTTAACCAAGTTTCTCTCATTGATTTTTCACTCAAATTAACTTCTATTTTGTTATTCTTAATTTGCATTCTTATTTCATTTAGTTAATCATTCAACAAAACCCCCCCTGTTTAGTTTATTGTTGCTGGAAAATAACAAATTCATTTAGAATCAATCCTCATGGGAACGATATCTTACTCATCACTTTATTACTTGTGCGACTAGTATACTTGCTAGTTTCGAGCGCATCACATATGCCGGTGATGAAGGTAGGACTAAACAAGGCAAAAATAAGGCGAAAGGCCCAATTGTCTAAGATGAACTCGAATTGGTCAAGCAGTTGGTTGAGGACATAGAGAAAGTACAATCTCCTTTGAAGAGGAAGCTGCTAAAAGGGGTCGAAGACCTAGATAATATTCCACTCATTGGAGGTAGTGATTTGTCACTGAAGTTTCACATGCCAGATTTGCCGAAGTTCAATGGAGAGTGAGAAATCCAACACATCTGAGACAATATATTACTATCATGACCACTACTCTTTTGTCAAAGGAGTATATCTTGAAGTACTTTATGCTTTCCTTGGAAGATGATATGATAGTGTGGCATCATGTTCTTCCCAAGAGAGTTTTAGAGGATTGCGAGAAGTTATCTGAGCAGTTTGTGGAGTAATATCATCATAATACCTAACTCGGGTAAGTTTGAGGGATTTAAAGTCGACTCGCCAAATTCTAAATATTTAGTTTGTTGGAAGGACAAAGCTGCCAAAATGACCACAAGGCTTATAGAGAAGGACTAAGTTCGTATGGTGATTAATAGCCTTCATTAGAGATAGGCTTGCAAGCTTTCCTATTAAGACCTTTGAAGACTTGTATGATTTAGGCATCCAATTAGAAGATTTGAAAGCTAGGCAAAAGAGGAACAATGATAAGTACCCTCAAAGAAATCAAGGGTAATATCATCAGGCCGGTGGATCTAGAACGAAGAATGTTGAGGTAAAGTAGTCGCTCAACAATAGAGGTTCAATCATTTGGGGAGATGGTGATCAAGGCAAATGATGATTCGAGAAGGAGTGCTATTAGGAACTTCAAGGTATTGATGAAGACTAGGCCTAATAAAGTGGTGACTGAATTCACTGTCTTAGACATTCCTATCACATTTGCTGCTTTGCTGGGCCGAGCATGGTTCCATCTGCTTGGTGGCATTCCTTCCACTTTGCATCAAAAGATTTGATTTAACTTGGATGGGGAGATTGTGACTGTCCATGGTTTGACCATTGCACCACTACCTTGAGTATTAAGGTTAGAGAAATACCACACATGGAAGGCTTCCATGTAGCTATGATTGATAAAGGGGTTAATCATACAGACACCCCCTAGGTTTTGGCTTAATTTCGTCGATATTCACTGTTTACCACTTTTCATCCTCGGGTACCCCCTGACATTTTCAAAATTCATCATTGAAACTCCTTCCGTCAAATTTTTCGTTAAATGATGTCATATTCCATCCAATATAAGTTATTTTACCTAAATATCCCTGATTATAGATTCGTTGACATTTTCAAAATTATCCATTTTAAGTTATTTTACCTAAATACCCCAAGAAAAGAAAATTAAATAAAGGAAATGCAATGGAGGGACTCGAACCCCAAACTCCAAGCTATCATAAACACTTCTAACCACTAGGCCAAACAACTTTTTTAACATTAAAAGAACAAAAATATATTTAAATAATAGAGCTTCTTATTATACTTTATTAATTTATTTTTGTTTATGGTGAATAGAGAAACCATAAATTTATTAATTTGTTTTTGTTTAATTTTTATTTAATCTAAATGTATTAATTTATTTTTGTTTCATATTTATTTTAATCTATTTTAATTTTTACTTTAAGTTATTAATTCTTACTAATAAATTTATCAATTTATTTTAAAAAATTGATTAAAACTTATAATTAATTTTAATCATTTATAAATTGAATAGGAGGAACCATAAATTTATCAATTTATTTTTGTTCAATTTTTTAATCTAAATTTTTTAATTTATTTTTCTTTAATTTCTATTTTAATTTTAAGTTATTAATTTATTTTTTTGATATTTAATTTAATATATTTTTATTTATTAATTCGTATTAATAAATTTATTAATTTATTTTTTTGATATTTATTTATTAATTCTTATTAATAAATTTATTAATTGATTTTAATAAATTAATTAAAATTTATAATTAATTTTAATCAGTTATAAATTGAATAAGAGGAACTATAGATTTATTAATTTATTTTTTCTATTTTTATTTTAATTTATTAATTCTTATTAATAAATTTATTAATTTATTTTAATAAATTAATTAAAATGTATAATTAATTTTAATTAATTATAAATTGAATAATGAATAATTGATTAAACATCAAGGGAGCTTAAATATATATTGTTGTTAATTTTAAACATTAATATCTTGTAGCCTGGAGGTGGAACAAGCCTTTTAAGATTCAAGAGGTCTTGAGTTTGAGCAGCAGCATTGTAGAATTTATTTTAACTCATACATAATTGACTTTGTATTGTTAAATGACTATTATGCCCCTCAATACTCAACATAATTAGTAAATGACTATTATGCCCCTCAATACTCAACATAATTACATGTACTTAATGAAAAATCTGACGGAAGGGGTCTCATTGATGAATTTTAAAAAATGTTAGGAGTACCTGATGATGAAAAGTGACAAACAGTAAATATCGATGAAATTAAGCGAAAACCTAGGGGGTGTCTGCGTGATTAACCCATTGATAAAGTCAAGCCTATTGTTGATGGAATCATGAAGTAGGGCTATTTGTTACGTACTAGGCTGGGTAAGAATGGAAGAGGTTTGCCATCCTTCCTAGACTTTAAAGGGCAAACGATTAGAAGAGGGTTGGGCTATGTTTCTGACAAAGATGAAGACATTGAGCCCAAGATAGGGAAGTTCATCAAGTTTGTGAGTGAAGGTTCAAGATACAAAGTATGTTGAAGCTGCTAAACCAGGGGTTTACAAGGGAATACTACAGCCCGAATTTGAGATCTTTAAGGACATACTTCAAGCTGGAGTATCCAAGGTGTATGACTTGGCTGAGGAGATGGAGAAGATAAAGATCAAGGAAGAGAAGCTTCTAAAACTGCAAGTAGACCCATTTATCAACCTTTCTGCTTTCATTGAAGAGGGTATCAAAGGAATTTGTTATGAAGATGTATTTGATCCTAACCTGTTTGAGGAAGAGGACATTGTATATGTTTCCAAATTTGATGTAATAAAGAATAAATTTGCTTATTTGTGTGGTATCTTTCCTAATGGAACTGTAATGATAATTTGCATTTCACTAGTATATTTGATACACATGCCATTCAAACTCATGACATTAATCTTGGTACCATTGAAAATCCCAAGAATATATGCATTACACTTGATACAACTCTTAAAGAGAGGGATTTGAAAAATTACTAAAGAAGCATGAAGAGGTCTTCCGCTGGTCCTACAATTACATGCCTAGAATCAATAGAAACATCATCGAGCACATGATTCCAACAAATCCACACATGAAACTAATCAAGCAGAAGTTGAGAAGGCTTAAGGTCGGATGGGCTCAAAAGATCAAGAAAGAAGTGTTCAAGTAGATTGATGCTAAGGTCCTAGATGTGGTGAAATATCTAGAATTGTTAGCCAACGTCGTGCCTGTGCTAAAGAAGGATAGAAGGATTTGGATGTGTGCTAATTACTGAGACTTGAATAAACCCTCACCAAAGGATTTTCCTCCACCTCATATTGATGTGTTGGTGGATAGTGTTGCAACTAGTGTTATGTTTTCTTTTGTGAATGAGTTTTTTGGATATAATTAGATTATGATTGCCAATGAAGACAAGATGAAGATGGCCTACATTACCAAATGAGGAACCTATTGTTATAAGGTGATACCTTTTGGATTGAAAAATTGAGAGGCGACTTATCAAAGAATGGTGATGACATTGTTCAATGACATGATGCAAAAGGAAATAAAAGTGTATGTGGATGATATGATAGTGAAGTCTGAGACTCAAGATGAACATTTTGAAACCTTCGACAGATTCTTATAATGGTTGAATAAGTATAAGCCGTGGCTTAATCTAAAGAAATGTGTTTCTGGAGTCACCACAGGAAAACTATTGGCATTCATAGTTGGCAAGAAGAGGATAATGTTGACCCAGGTATGGCAACCCAAGAGGGGGGGTGAATTGGGTTTTTATTTATCAAAACGGATTTGTAAAACTTTTCTTGAAAGATCAAAATTATTTTACTCTTTCTTTGAGAATAAAGGTGAAGAAGATGAAAAATAGAATGCAATCAAGAGAATAGCAATAAAGAACAATCACAAGTGCAAGTAATGTAAAGAGGAAGGGATAGAGAGAGTGCAAACTCAATTTACGTGGTTCGGCAAACCTTGCCTACGTCCACGGGCTCCTAGCTCCACGAGCTAAGCTTTCCACTAAGTTGTAGAAATCTTTACAACTTGCTTGATGAACAACCTCACCAAGACTTTTTCTTCCAACTCTTGATAACACCACACCAAGAGTTCTTCTTGATGAACAACCTCACCAAGGCAACTTCCTTCAACTCTTGATAACACCACACCAAGAGTTCTTCTTGATGAACAACCTCACCAAGGCAACTTCCTTCAACTCTTGATAACACCACACCAAGAGTTCTTCTTGATGAACAACCTCACCAAGCAACTTCCTTCAACTCTTGATAACACACAACAAGAGTTCTCTCAAGGATAACTATTATCCTTTACAATAATATCTCACTCTCACCACAATACAAGAACAAAGATAATTTTTACAACAAAAGTATAACTCTCTTCAAAGAGTAGATAAATAATATAAAAGCTCTCTAGACTTGATATTTCTCTTGCTTTTTGCTTGATAAAATGCTTCTCTTGCACTTGTTGAATGCATGGGAGAATGGCTCCTTTTATAGGCAAATGAGATGAACTTAATCAAGTGAAGACACCAACTCCAAATTTTCTGCCCACCATAAAACCGTAATTTTGTCTGTCATTTTTGTCAATGTTCCGTTTTAAATTTGAAAATCTGCAAAACATAAAAATTTTCAATTTTGAATAATCTTTCCAACGCATCAAGAATCAAGTCATTTGGATATCTGTAACTCAAGATATTGCCAAAACACCATTCGGTGCTCATGTGACTTGATTTTTCTTTCTTGTGTCAGTCCACCAAATTGAATGATAATTCTGTTAGCCTTCCGTTTGAAATTTGAATTTCTTCAAAACATTAAAGATCTGCATATTTGAATAACCTTTCCAAAACATTAAGAATCAAAGCATTTGGATATCTCTATCGTAAGATATGGCCAAAACACCATTCGATGCTTATGTGAGTTGATTTTTCTTCTTTGTGTCAGTCCACCGAATTGCATGTCAATTATGTCAGTCTTCTGTTTGAAATTTGAATTTTTTCAAAACATATGAAGTGTTCTTCATTAAGTCATCTTTCCAATGCCACAAGAATCAAGTCATTTTCATTTTGCTAGCTCAAGATATGTCCAAAGGAGTATTCGGTGCTCATGTCAGCTGCTTCCATTTGTCTTTCAACTTGCATGATGATTTGGACCACCTTGCACTTGAAATTTGAATTTCATTAAAACATATGAAATGTTATAAATTGAGTAAGCTTTCCAAAGGCTCAAGAATCACATCATTTGGATATTTGTAGAGATATATATGACCAATTGATTGAACATTGCTCATGTGTCACATCCTTGAGTCAATCCTTGTTCTTAAACTTTGGTGCCTTTAACATGTAGTCTTCTCCTTAGCTTCAACACTTCATTTTAATAAGCTCTTCTTGATTTTAAAATTATTTCAATGATCTTACTCTTGCACATAAATAAACATGTTAGTAAATTTCAATTAATCAATGTGTATTGTTATCATCAAAATTATCATGTAGCCTTAGGGCTAACAATCTCCCCCTTTTTGATGATGACAAACCATTGATTGCTTTTAAAATATAATCTAAAATCAAAAATGAAAATAAAATCAATAATAAGCAAAAAGAATGGCACTTGTTATGAATATAAGCAATCCAACTATTTCTCCCCCTTTTGTTATCATCAAAAAAAAAATGTAATCAAATTAACTACTCCCCCTAAATATATTCTCCCCCTTAACATATGCTATCATATTAAAGCAAAATTAAGACATATCCAACATGCCTAATTCTCTTCTAATTATGCAAAATCTATCTTGACCAAGGGGTTTAGTAAATATATCGGCTAATTGTTTATCGGTGGGAACAAATTCTAAAGAAATATTACCTTTTTGCACATGATCTCTAATAAAATGATTTCTAATCTCTATATGCTTAGTCCTAGAGTGTTGTATTGGATTTTTTGAAATGTTAATGGCACTTGTATTGTCACATTTGATGGGAATGTGATCAAATACCACACCAAAATCTTTTAAAATTTGTTTCATCCAAAGAGCTTGTGCACAACAAATTCCTACTGCAATATACTCGGCTTCCGCGGTTGATAAGGCAACAGAATTTTGTTTTCTACTAAACCATTAGACTAATGCATGTCCTAAAAAATGGCAAGAGCCATTAGTGCTCTTTCTATCAAGAAGACTTCCAGCAAAGTCCGTATCGGAATAACTAATTAGATCAAAATTATCACACTTAGGATACCAAAAACCTAAATTTATGGTTCCAAGAAGATATCTAAATATCCTTTTGACAGCCTTAAAGTGAGATTCCTTTGGACAAGATTGAAATCTAGCACACATACACACACTAAACATAATATCAGGTCTACTAGCAGTTAAATACAAAAGAGAGCCAATCATACCTCGATATTTTTGTTACCTCAACATCTTTTCCTTTCTCATCTTTGTCAAGCTTGGTTAATGTACCCATAGGTGTGTTATATGTCCTTGAATTATCCATGCCAAAATTCTTGAGAAGATCTCTTGTGTATTTAGCTTGATTTATGAAGATCCCATCCATTGATTGCTTGATTTGAAGTCCAAGGAAGAAATTTAATTCTCCCATTAAGCTCATTTCAAATTCTTGTTGCATACACTTGGAAAATTCTTCACACATAGAAATATTAGTAGAACCAAATATAATATCATCAACATAGATTTGAACAATTAATAAATCATCATTTTTTGTTTTAACAAAAAGAGTAGTATCAACTTTTTTCATTTCGAAACCATTATCAATGAGAAATTTGCTCAATCTATCATACCATGCTCGTGGTGCTTGTTTCAAGCCATAAAGTGCCTTTTTGAGTTTGAAAACATGGTTTGGAAAATCATGATTTTGAAAACCAAGAGGTTGCTCTACATATACTTCATCTATAATGTAACCATTTAAAAATGAACTTTTGACATCCATTTGATAAAATGTAAAATTTTTATAACATGCAAATGCACACAACATTCTAATGGATTCTAATCTAGCAACCGGTGCAAAGGTTTCCTCATATTCAATACCTTCTTATTGATTGTATCCTTGAGCAACAAGTCTAGCTTTGTTTCTAATAATGGTGCCATTTTCATCTATTTTATTTCTAAAAATCCATTTAGTACCTATAATAGAATGATTTTTAGGTCTAGGGACTAATTCCCAAACTTGATTTCTCTCAAATTGATTCAATTCTTCTTGCATAGCCAAAATCCAACTTCGTCATTTTCGGCTTCTTTAAAAGATTTTGGTTCAAATTGAGAGACAAAAGCAAAATGATTACAAAAGTTCTTAAAAGAAGATCTGGTTTTCATACCTTGTGATGGTTCACCAATAATGAGATCTTTAGGTGAGCTTTTGCATACCTCCATTCCTTTGGTAATTCTTGGGAAGAATCATTTACTTTCACAAGCTTTTCTTGTTGAAGTTGTAATTCATCTTGGCTCTTTTCATCAAGCCTTGATTCCTTGATTTGCCTTTCTACCTCAACAATATCATCATCTAAATTCTTTGAAGAAATAACATTAGTTTCATCAAATTCAATATGCATAGATTCTTCAATAGTAAGAGTCTTTTTGTTAAAAAACTCTATATGCTTTACTATGGTTGGAGTAGCCAACAAAAATTCCAACATCGGCTTTTGCATCAAATTTTTCAAGGTTATCCTTGGTGTTTAAAATAAAAACATTTACATCCAAAAACTTTAAAAAAAATCCAATGTTGGGTTTTCTTCCTTTCCAAAGTTCATAAGGAGTTTTCTTTATTAAAGCTCTAATATGGACTCTATTGATTATAAAGCATGTGGTATTAACGGCTTCGGCCCAAAAATATTTTGGCAAATTATTTTCAAGTAACATGGTCCTAGCCATTTCTTGGATAGTCCTCTTTTTCCTCTCAACAACACCATTTGTTGTGGAGTTCTAGGTGAGGAAAAATTATGCTCAAAACCATTTTCATCACAAAGATTTTCAAATGCAACATTGTCTACTTCACCACAATGATCACTCCTAATGGACACAATAGAATACCCTTTTTGATTTTGGACTCTTTTTGCAAATTTTGAAAAAGCTTGTATGGCCTCATTTTTAGTTTTCAAGAATAATACCCAAGTGAATCTTGAATAATCATCCACAATAACAAAAACATAATACTTTCCACCAAGGCTTTGAGTTCTTGATGGTCCAAATAAATCCAAATGAAGTAATTGTAGAGGTTTATTTGTTGAAATAAATTTCTTTTGTTTAAAAGAAGTTCTCACTTGTTTTCCAAATTGACAAGCATCACAAATCTTATCCTTTTCAAATTTTATTTTTGGAAGACCATCAACTAAATCATTTTTAGAAATTTTTGAAATTGTGTCCATGCTAGCATGACCTAACCTTCTATGCCATAACCAAGCATCATGATTAACAATGAAACAATTTTCTACATGATCATTAACATCAATATCAATTGTATAAATATTACCACATCTATTACCAACAAATAATGTCTTATTGTTACTAACATCCTTAATCACACATCTATTAGGCTCAAAAGTAACAAAATATCCCTTATCACACAATTGACTAATGCTAATCAAATCATGTTTTAAACCATAAATAAGCAAAACATCTTTAATAATAGTGAAGAAGGGTTACCAATATCACCATGTCCGATTACCCTTCCTTTGGCATTATCACCGAAGGTCACATATCCTCCTTTCTTCATGATTAATCTTGAGAACTTGGAGGCATCTCCGGTCATATGCCTTGAGCATCCACTATCTAAGTACCACTTGTGTTTGCCACTTTGTCTCTACAATCAACATTCAAGGAGTAACTTTTTGGTACCCAAAAGTTCTTGGGTCCTTGGGGGTTAGTTATGATACTTTTTGGAACCCATATTTGTTTCAAATTAGGATTTCTTTTAATGGAGCAAGAATGCACGTTGTGTCCTTTTCTTCCACAATAAGTACATGAATGATTAGGATTATTCCTAAAAGGTGCATGGGCAAAATAATTTTTAAAATACTTTTGATTTTTATGAGTTTTATATCCTAAACCTCTTTTATCAAAAACACACCTTTGGTTTTGTAACATAGTTACAATTCAAATTTTTTGTGCTTTTTGTAAAACTATCAACAATATTTCTTAAGTCATTATTTTCCTTTTTCAAAATAGCATTGTGTTTCTCCAATTTATCAAAATCCTTTTGTTTTAAAATGTCATTTTCAGTTTTTAATAAATGTATTTGACTTTCCAAACTTTCAAAATCTTTTTACTTTAAAATTTCATTTTCATTTTATAAAACTTCATTTATTTCCACCACCTCTCTAATTGAGATAACATGATTTTTGACTTCTTTTTGAAGCATTAATTTTTGAATTTTGCTTACCAGATTGCCACATGTAAATTTTGGAATGCTTCAAGTTAATTCATGATATGAAGTTTGGGATCATAGTTTAGAATACTTGACCTCATCTTCACTTAAAGCCATGAAAAGCACATGTTTGTCCACTTCGCAATCTTCTTCTCGGTGGAGCTAGCTTCACTATCATCCCAATTTGTGCTTTCATCTTTGGATTTCTTGTTTTGACTCTTGAAGGAAGGACAATCCATCTTTACATGTCCCGGTTTCTTGCACTCATAGCAAATGACTTGATCATTTTTCTTATCTTGCTTTGAGCTTTGCCCTTTGTACTCCCTTCTAGAGTTCTTCTTGAATCCTTGGTTTTCTTCTAATCATCCTTTTTAGCTTTCTTGTGATGAATGCAAGATCTTCATCATCTCCTTCATCGTCGAACTCATCATCTTCTTTTGTTGAAGATTTGAAAGCGATATTTTTCTTTTTCTTGAAATCTTCTTCATTCTCCTTCAAGGTGATTTTATGAGTCATGAGAGAACCCATAAGTTCTTCTAATGGTAGTTTGGTGAGGTCCTTTGCTTCTTGAATTGCCGTCACCTTTGGCTCCCAAGATTTTGGTATACACCTAAGAATCTTTCTCACCATTTCAACATTAGAATAAGATTTACCAAGAGATTTCAAACTATTAATAATATCCGTAAATCTAGTAAACATTTCAGAAATTGATTCATCCGATTTTATCTTAAAAAGCTCATCACTATGAACTAGCATACTAATTTGGATTCTTTAACTTGACTAGTTCCTTCATGAGTTAATTCAAGTGTGTGCCATATTTCTTGTGCCGTAGAACAAGTAGATATTCTATTAAACTCATTTCTATCTAGAGCACAATACAACACATTCATAGCTTTAGATTCAAACTCAATTTCTTTTTACCATCTTCACTAAACTCTTTAGGTTCTTTAAGCATGCATTCCCCATTTTCAATTTTGGTAGGAACAAAAAGTCCTTCCAAAACAATAGACCACAAATCATAATCAAAAGATTTCAAGAAAATACTCATTCTAGTTTTCCAATAAGAGTAATCACTTCCATTTAAAATTGGAGGTCTAGAGATAGAAAGTCCCTCAACATATGAAGTTGAATTAAAAGTTGTCAAAGCTCAAAAATCGATTAAGATTTAAAAAATTGAGCAACCTTGCTTAGATACCACTTGTTGACCCAGGTATGGCAACCCAAGGGAGGGGGGGTGAATTCGGGTTTTTATTATCAAAAACGGATTGTAAAACTTTTCTTGAAGATCAACATTATATAACTCTTTCTTGAGAATAAAGGTGAAGAAGATGAAATAGAAGCAATCAATAGAATAGCAATAAAGAACAATCACAAGTGCAAGTAAATGTAAAGAGCATAGGGATAGAGAGAGTGCAAACTCAATTACGTGGTTCGGCAAACCTTGCCTACGTCCACGGGCTCCTAGCTCCACGAGCTAAGCTTTCCACTAAGTTGTAGAAATCTTTACAACTTGCTTGATGAACAACCTCACCAAGACTTTTTCCTTCAACTCTTGATAACACCACACCAAGAGTTCTTCTTGATGAACAAACCTCACCAAGGCAACTTTCTTCAACCCTTGATAACACCACACCAAGAGTTCTTCTTGATGAACAACCTCACCAAGGCAACTTCCTTCAACCCTTGATAACAACACACCAAGAGTTCTTCTTGATGAACAACCTCACCAAGGCAACTTCCTTCAACCCTTGATAACACCACACCAAGAGTTCTCTCAAGGATAACTATTATCCTTTACAAGAATACTCACTCTCACCACAATACAAGAACAAAGAAAAGTTTTTACAACAAAAGTACAACTCTCTTCAAAGAGTAGATAAAGAATATAAAAGCTCTCTAGACTTGATATTTCTCTTGTTTTTTGCTTGATAGATGCTTCTCTTGCTCTTCTTGAATGCATGGGAGAAGGGCTCATTTTATAGGCAAATAGGATGAACTTAATCAAGTGAAGACACCATCTCCAAATTTTCTGCCCACCATAAAAACCGTAATCTTGTCTGCCATTTTTGTCAATGTTCCGTTTGAAATTTGAAAATCTGCAAAACATAACATATTTTCAAATTTGAATAAGCTTTCCAACGCATTAAGAATCAAGTCATGTGGATATCTGTAACTAAAGATATGGCCAAAACACCATTCGGTGCTCATGTGACTTGATTTTTCTTTCTTGTGTCAGTCCACCAAATTGAATGATAATTCTGTCAGCCTTCCGTTTGAAATTTGAATTTCTTCAAAACATGAAAGATCTGTATATTTGAATAATATTTCCAAAACATTAAGAATCAAAGCATTTGGATATCTCTATCGTAAGATATGGCCAAAACACCATTCGGTGCTTATGTGAGTTGATTTTTCTTCTTTGTGTCAGTAAACCGAATTGCATGTCAATTATGTCAGCCTTCTGTTTGAAATTTGAATTTTTTCAAAACATATGAAATGTTCTTCATTAAGTCATCTTTCCAATGCCACAAGAATCAAGACATTTTCATTTTTCTAGCTCAAGATATGTCCAAAGGAGTATTCGGTGCTCATGTCAGCTGCTTCCATTTGTCTTCCAACTTGCATGATGATTTGGACAACCTTGCACTTGAAATTTGAATTTCATTAAAAACATATGAAATGTTATAAATTGAGTAAGCTTTCCAAAGGCTCAAGAATCACGTCATTTGGATATTTGTAGAGATATATATGACCAATTGATTGAACATTGCTCATGTGTCACATTCCTTGAGTCAATCCTTGTTCTTAAACTTTGGTGCCTTTAACATGTAGTCTTCTCCTTAGCTTCAGCACTTCATTTTAATAAGCCTCTTCTTGATTTTAAAATTATTTCAATGATCTTACTCTTGCACATAATTAAATATGTTAGTAAATCTCAATTAATCAATGTGTATTGTTATCATCAAAATTATCATGTAGCCTTAGGGCTAACAGATAAAAGTAGATCCCATGAGGTTAAGGCAATTATTGAAATTCTATACACAAGACTGAAAAAGAAGTTTGAAGCTTTCTTAGTAAAATTCAGTGCATTGGTTGATTCATTGCTAAGTTGACGATGGTCTATGTACCCATTTTTAGTCTTTTAAAAAAAGATCAGCCTATGAAGTGGAATGACCAATGTTAAGGGGCGTTTGAGAAAATTAAGAAGTATTTGTGGAATCCACTAGTCTTGAGGCTGCCAAAGCCTAACAAGAGGCTAATCATTTGTTTGGCTTTTAAGAAGGAGGCCGCTAGTGCCATACTAGCATAAGAAGACCAAAATGGTATCGATCATGCCATTTATTATCTTAGCAAGAAGTTATTGCCAAACAAGATGAAGTACAGTTACGTGGAGAATACGTGCTTGGCTATGGCATGGCTCTTAAAGAAGTTAAGGCACTACTTTTAGTCTTACAAGATCAAGGATGTATCGAAGGAAAACCCGATGAAGTGTCTTTACGAAGCACCATCATTGGTAGGGAAGCTAGCAAGGTGGTTAGTTCAATCATTATAATTTGACATTGAATATGTCACTAAGACGATGGGGAAAGAAAGAGTTATTGCAGAATTCTTCGCCATGAATCTGGTCAATGACGAATCATGAGAGTTAGATTTCCCATTTGAACATTTAGGGGTAATCTCAGTGTTAGAATAGAGGATGTTCTTTGACGAAGCGGTCAATATAAATAGTGTTGGAATAGAGGTCCTCCAAAATCTCACCGACTAAAGAAGTCATTCCTTTTTCTAAAAAGATGGAGTTACAATCACAAACAATATGGTTGAGGCTTTTGGGCTGGAGGTCTTGATTGCAATAGGAGTGGATGAAGTAGAAGTGTTGGGAGACTCAAGTTGGTCATTTCACAGGCCAATGAAGATTGGGATTTGAAGGAGGAAAGGCTTATATTGTATCGAGAGCATGTCTAGCAGTTGGTTGGAAGGTTCAGGCAGTGTACCTTCATCTATCTTTCTAGAAATGAGAATCAAACGGCAAAGGCCTTGGCTGCTTCGGCATTCGTTTAGGTGAGTACTCAAGAGTTATTAGTGAGACCAATAGAGATAGTACAAGCATGGGTACTTGTTGGATCGAATCACAAATAATAGAGGTTAAAGCAAATGAGAGGCCATGGTTCTATGATATGAAGAGGTATACAGAAGATAAAATTCTTCCAACTAAGGCTAGTGAGAAGATTAAGGCTGTGTTACATAGGTTGGCCTAACAATTTATTTGCAACCAAGGAGTGATGTACAAACAAATGCCAGAATGGATGCAGTATGTGTTGATCAGAACGAAGATAGAAGACTTATGGAAGAAATCCATAGTGGTGTATATGGGCCACACATGAATGGGCTGATGCTGGCAAACAAGATTATGCAAAAAGGCTTTTATTGACTAACCATAAGGATAGACTATGTGCAGTTTATGAAGAAGTGTCATCAATGCCAAATCAATGGAATATTTATCAACCACCTTAAAGCTACAAGGAACGATAGCACCTTGGCCCTTTGCTACATAAGGCATTGACATAATTAGAAAGATAAAACTGTCAACCTTTAATGGGTATCGGTTTCTAGTAGTAGCAATTGACTACTTCTCCAAGCGGATATATTTGGTGTGCCTCACCATGTTGTAACTAACACTAGAGTGTAGTTTCAAGTTGAGACTAAAGCCTTGTTCCAAAAGTATAAGATTTAGAATCATAAGTCGTCTCCATATCAGCCACAAGCGAATGGAGTAGTAGAAATGTCCAATAAGAATATCAAGAAGATGTTAGCTAAGATAGTACAAACATACAAAGATTGGACAGTGAAACTGTTGCTTGTATTATGAGGTTTTCGAACCACACCTAGAAGCTCACCAGGCATGACACCATTCTCATTAATTTATGGTTCTGAAGTAGTTCTACCAATTGAAATAGAAATGAAGTCAACGAAGGTTTTGATAAAAGCAAAAATTCCTAAAAGTGAATTGATTCGTAATAGATGTGAATAATTGGCCTTGATTGATGAGAAGAGAATGAAGGCAAGATATCACATGTAGTTGTTGATAGGTGTCTATTTATGTATTATTTTTATATCAATTCGTCCTTGTTTCTTTGCTATATTCCTTGGTATTTTTATGTTTTTGTGTGGTTTTGATGTTTGTAGGAGTTTTGGAGCAACTTGCACAAAAATGGAGTAAAACCCTTCATTTTAACCTCTGCTAGTCAGTGATCTTCTCGGATTTAATTGTATTGATATACAATGAACCCGATGACATGTTATATACCGTTGAAAAGCTCTCGAAGTCTACTTTTTGGAGAAATTTACGGTTTATGAATCCATTCAGTGTACCGAAAGTTGTAATCAAAACAGTGTGAGATGTGTAGAAATGTAATTCCACACATCACTGTAGCATGTATAATACGGGACACTGTAGCACGTTACTGTAGCAGAGTATTTAAACACATTTTAGGGTTTTATTTCATAACTTGGAGAGGGGAGAACGTGGTGGAGGCTGAAGCTCTGGAATTCTTTCATCTCTTGGAGTTCTTGAAGGAGAAAGGAAGCTTGGAAAGAGGAAGAACTACAATCCAAAGAGAATTACATCAATTTGCTAAGTTTTTCCCTTCCCTTTCATTTTCTGGAATGTCTCCATGTTGTATTCTATTTACCACGTTCTTAAACATGTGTAACTGAATCTGAATTGGTTGAGGGTGATTTCAAAGCCCCTGATATGGTTTTTGTAAGTTGATTGTGTAAGGAATTGCTATCCAATTCTCTAATTGAAGTTGCTGCTTGTATTCTCCCATATTTAATGCTTATGATTGCTTGCTGATTGTATTATTGCGAAGTGCGCCAACCATGAATATAATCTGGTTGTGATTTTATGTGCCTAGACTAGGAATCATTGATACCGTAATTGTCTTGAATTATCTACATCTGTGTTTGTGCGTGCGTGATTGTGATCAGAGATTACAAATTGAGAATTAACCCTAAGTTAAATCAATCCGAGCATGTGTTTCATATGCTTAGAATCAACCCTATCTTATCTTATCCTAATACATCCATTGATTAACCATAGAGCTTGTTACTAAGTTGTTTAATGAGATAGAGATTAAATAACGCTTGTTTTAATTTACAACAAAGTAAGGAAAAGTATTGGGCGATAACAGAGCTTGTTGATTATCTTACGTTGATAACTTCAATGCTGTAATTGAAGATTCAATTCTATGCGTTAAATTCACAAATTGCATATGTCTTGTGGCAGAGGAAACTGACAAATAGAACTCTTAACCCAAGTGTCTCTCATTGATTTTTTACTCAATTTAACTTTGCTTTGTGTTATTCTTCATTTGCTTTCGTATTAAGTTTAGTTAATCAATCAACAAACCCCCCCTGTTTAGTTTATTATTGTTGGAAAATAACAAATTCAATTAGAATCAATCCTCGTGGGAACGATATCTACTTATCACTTTATTCCTTGTGCGACTAGTATACTTGCTAGTTTCGAACGCATCAAGTTTTTGGCGCCGTTGCCGGGGATTGATTTTCTAATCGATTTGTTATTTTGTTTTCATTGTTGATTCATATTTTTGTTTGTTTTTCTTTTTTGATTGTTTGTGTTTAGACGACATGGTAGTAAACCTCCAACAATTCAGTAGCTGATTTGAGCCACAATTACATTGGAGTGTAAATGAGGTAAGCACTCAGAACATTGAACAACAACTTTCTGAGCTAACTTCTCTTGTGGAAAACATGGCTGTAGGAGATATGCAGAAATCTTATGCATGTGGGGTATATTCTACCATAGAGCATCCAATTGACATGTATCCAACTTTACAAGAAGAATATATGGAACGAGCCAATACCATGGGTGGATTTCCAGGACAACCAAGGCACTGGTATGATCCCTTCTCTAATACTTATAATGCCGGATGGGGAGATCACCCTAATTTTAATTACTGGAATCATCAACCAATCGCCCTAAATGCCATACCAAATCGGCCACAAAGTTTCAATCAACCTAGAGTGCAGCAACCATTTCAAATGCAACCACCACCAATGCCACATCCAGAACCGCAACCAGCTTCGCAAAACTCAGGTATGTCTCTCGAAGATATTGTTAATGCACTTGCTACTAAAACAATGCAATTCCAG
>SNVD02016332.1:0-12707 GCA_013180625.2 Boswellia sacra | reverse complement strand
CTTTAGAAGTGATTCATCCATCTTCCTCAGTAGGTTAAGGACATGTTCTTGATCAACCTTATCATCATGAAGAGCACTTACCGAATCTTCATCTAGAGCACTTACCGGAACTTCATCTAGATGTTGGCCACTTGGATTACTCACGTGTGGGTTGATAAGGTTTGGCTCGAGTTGAGATGGAAACTCACCTTTCTCAAATGCAAGTTTTTCAAGAGCATCATTCAAGTTTGCTATATTCTGATTAGCTTGACTTAATAAATGCATTGTCTCTTCAAAGCCATTTCTAGGAGGAGAGGCATATACATGATCATGAGAATTTTGAAAATTTTGGTATGATTGAAAGGAAGGTTGGCAAGATTGTGCATGATGATCATTCTCCCAATCCAAATTCAAGTGATTTTTCCATCCAAAATTTTGTGAGTAAGGATTAGGATTTGACCTATGGAAAGTGTTTAAAACATTGGTTTGGTCATGGAGGCTTTTCCTAAAGGTAGGCACATTTGGGCAATCATCCGTTGGATGATCACTAGGATTGCAATTGTGACAGACATTTTCTTGCATAGACCACATTTCTAAATCCTCGATTCTTTTAGCTAGGGATGCAAATTTGACATGAAGATCATAATTTTCCCTAAAGTTATAAATGCCTCTACCAGATGTTTTTGGCACCTCATAGGTGTCAACATGACTCCAATTTTGGGCATTTTTTGCTAGTAAGTCTAGGAAATCCATGGCTTCATGGTTGAAATATTTTGCATCATGAGGGAAGACTATGCATGATTGTGCACAAGTTCTTATGTAATCCATTAATGTTCTTGGTTGGGCATGAGCATGTTTTTCAAAGAAGATGAGTGGCTGCAAATAATTCTATCAACTAATGCAAAAAGAAAGAAAAGATCAACACATACAAAAAAAAATAAAAATAGAAATGGGGAGAGAAGAGATGAACATAAGCAAGAAAAATAAGAATAGAAATGGGAAAAGAAAATACTTACAATTTTGCACGCCAAATTTTACCTTCCCCGGCAACGGCGCCAAAAACTTGACACATCCGAAAAAGGATTGCCTCCCAAGTATAGGAGTGTCGAAGTAATAAAACCCGGTGAGACCGGGGTCGATCCACGAGGAAGGGAATTTTAGCGTTACAAATTATAAGATAAGCAAATGTGATATGGATGATTCGAAGAGGTGACAAGATAATATCAACAAGTAAAAGTAAGGAACAAGTTAATAAATAAGAATAACTAAAACACAAGAGAAATTAACACAATAATAATGAGAGCTAAGGTTAGGGGATCCGCCCTTGATATTTCAAATAAGGATAAATAACCCGTTTTAGTTATATGAATTATATTTGCTTCGTTACCAATATTTATACCACTTCTTGTAAATGGGTTCAAGATCCAATGTGCCAATCATCATATGTCTATAACAAATCAAGGTTTCTAACTAGATTCGTGTCAGTAAGGAAGAACCATACGACATCTAGAAAGGATCCAAGCATTTGATGTGCCAAGGATTGTCTACAATGGATCAAGACATCCACTTTACGAGTGGTGTCAAGATTGATTAAGAAATTAAATATAAATCATATTGAATAAACATTATAAGATTAAGATTATTAAGCACATATTAAGGGTTAGAGAATCCTTATTCTCATAACAAGGGTTTCACCCTTTCACCTTAGCAAAAGAGAAATTAGAAGAACATTATAATAGAAAGAAAATAAAATGCAAGAAAAAGGAAATTTATTAATAACAAAAACACACAAAACACAATACAAGATCCTAGCCAAAGCCAAAATGTTCCAGCCAAGGACAAGATGCCCTACTGGGTCACAAGGCACCTCTATTTATAGATACATCCAGGGGCAAACTTGTCAAATTACAAGGGCATAATTGTCAAATATTAGTTGTAAATATCTTTGACAATTGGAATCATTAGGCACCGACTTTGACCATCAATTTTGACATCGAAATGTTGTGAATTTTAATCACATGTCTTCATGAAAGTTGTAGATATTTCTCTCAGCTCTCTAGAACATATTGATTTGCACAATTTGGATACGTATTTTGGGAGATACGGTCCAAATACTGAGGCCTGGTCAGGCTGGGCTGAGACTGTAGATGGGTTCATTTCAAGCCCAATTTTGGTCCACTAAGAGCCCGAATTTGATTATGCTTGTGAAATGCAATCTTGTAGACAATTGAATCAGCTTTCCAAAACATTAAGAATTGCACCATTCGGATCTATAAATAGAGAGTTATTCCCATTTTACCGAACCTGTAACAAAACGAAAATTAAGAGGAATTAATTCCAAAGATGCAAATGCTACAAATATGCTTAAGTTGAGGAATTTAATGACACTATTAATGCAATATGATGAACTAAACTCTTATTAAACATGCATATTTAAGTGTTCATCAATAGGTTTAGCGACACTACTTGTTTGGCTCATACTTTGTCATCAAGACCAACAATGTGACCACAAGTTATTTTCAAACGCAAAAGAAGCTGAGCCCCAAACAAGCACGATGGCAAGACCTCTTGGCCGAGTTTGACTATAGGCTCGAGTATATAGCGGGTAAGGCAAACGTAGTGGCCGACACCCTAAGTCACAAGGTAAAACTTACCACTTTATGCATGAGTCATCCATAAAGTGTGCTCGTCGACTGCCTCAAACAAGGCCTAGAGCACGACCCTATAGCCAAGAATCTCTTGAAATTGGCAAGTGAGGGGAAGACACGACGCTTTTGGCTTGACGAAGGCCTACTCCTCATAACCGGGAGTTGCCTCTTCATGCCAAGATATGGGAACTTGTGGAAGGAGATCATCAAGGAGTGCCATGATTACAAGTGGGCTGGTCACAGGTATGGCACGAACCATTGCACTCATGCAAGATTCCTACTATTGGCCTTAAATGCGGGAAGACGTGGAGGGCTATATGAGGACTTGTCTTGTATGCCAACAAGACAAGGTTGAACACCAATACCCTGCGGGTTTGCTAGAAACCCTACCCATTGTAGAAAGGCCGTGGCAAAGCGTCTCAATGGACTTCATTGTGGCCTTACCGAAATCCGAGGGATATGGAAGCATAATGGTGGCAGTCGATCAATTTAGCAAATATGCCACCTTCATTCCTGTCTTCGCGGATTGCACCACGGATGAAGTCGCTCGAGCGTTCCTCAAGTACGTAGTGAAACTTCAGGGAGTTTCATAAAACATTATAAGTGACCATGATTCTCGTCTCATGGGACGTTTTTGGGGAGAGCTCGTCAAAATGTTGGGGACCGACTTGAGCTTCTCAATAAGCTTCCATCCTCAAATCGATGGGCAAACCGAGCGCATCAATGCCTTACTTGAGCTATACTTAAGGCATTATGTGAGTGCTCATCAACATGATTGGGCAAAGTTGCTAGACATTGCCCAATTCTCATATAATCTCAAAAGGAGTGAGGCAATGAGTAAGAGTCCATTTGGGATTGTGAAGGGACAACAACCTATGACTCCACATGCCATAGCCTTAACCTATGGAGGGAAGAGTCCAGCGGCTTACAAGCTCATAAACGAATGGCATGAACAAGTTGACATCAAGCGAGCATGCTTAGACAAAGCCGCCAAGAAAATGAAGAAATAGGCAGACACTAAGAGATGACACCTTGCATTTCAAGAGGGGGACTTGGTGCTTATCAAACTACTACCCCAACAATTCAAGTCACTTTGTAAAGTGCACAAGGGGTTGGTACGAAAATACGAAGGTCCCTTCCTTATTGTCAAGCGAGTGGGTGAAGTCATCTACAAAGTCTGATTGCCATCTAAGCTTAAGATCTATCTGGTCTTCCATGTGAGTTTCTTCAAGCCCTATCATGAGGACAAGGAAGATCCTACAAGAAGTGAATCCAAAAGAGCACCCACAGCCATCGTCACCGCATTTGATAAGGACGTGGAATGCATCCTTGTAGAACGTGTGATACGAAGGAGAGGAGTTCCACCACACACTGAATACTTAGTAAAGTGGAAAAACCTTCTGGATAGTGAGGCAAGTTGGGAATGCGAAGACACCTTGTAGCAATTTGGCGAGCACATCCAATGCTACAAGGATGAGAGCGCGCCGAGGACGTTGTAGAATTAGGTGGGGGAGGATGTTACAACCCACCCAATTTGCTTGTCAGAGTAGCCCAAATATGCATAAAGGCTTGGCCTAGCTTTTAGAAAGCTTGCAAGCCCAAGCCCATCTTCTAAAATTCTCTAGCAAGCCAAGTTTCTAGAATACTCTCTTGTACATATCTAGATAATTTAGTAGATCTTGTAAATATTTAGTAGATGATTCTAGATAGTGAATTAGAATCCTTAGATGCATTAGATTTTAACCATTCATTTTAGAGGTGGTACACTATAAAAACCCTTCCAATGCTCATTTGTAAATCATCCAAGCAAATCCAAACATTCAAGCAAATTGTAAGCAAGAATTCTTGTGTAATTCAAAGCTTTCTCATTCAGCAACAATTGTCTCTAATCTTCCATCTCTTCTCTTCTTGCCTACAAAGCTCTTAGCTCAACGGTCCGATCTTCTCCTTGAGTGAGAAGGGAAGCATCAAGGTTTACTTAGCAACTTTCGAGTTCAAGTTGTCTAAGTACCGTACAAGCGTGCTGCGCAAACCTTTAAGCTCATGACACACACACACACACACACACACACACACACACACACATATATAATTATTTAATTAAGGGGAAAATCACATAAACCACCTATGGTTTTCAACTTAATTAAATATATATTCACTGTTTGTCATTTTTTATTATCGTTTACCCCTCACTTTTTGAAAATTCAGTACGGACCACCGTTTTGTTAGATTATTCATTAGATGATGTAACTTTTTCATCCAAAATCAATGCAATTATCAAAATATCCTTCAAATTTTTTTTTTTTTGAAAATTCAAGTTGGTGCAATTCAAACCCATGCCATTCAAGAAAACAATTTCATACATACCACTAAGCCAACTATTTACTTGAATTTTATATGCACAAAGTTTATTATTTATTTTATACTGATTTTAAAGAATTAAACTTAAAAAAAAAAAAAACAACAACGCCACCTCCTTTCGCCGATTTACAAATCAACGATCTCACTAATTAGAGCATCAATTCGTATTTAAATTTTTATATCTCTCAAAATCAGAGCATCAATTTAACTAAATAAACAAAAATAAAAATAGAATGATGGAATTATATTTACAGACCCATTTTCTTTTCTTTCTCACCGAACAAAAAACTCGAAAAATTATCTCAAACTCAAAACAAATCCTAAACTAGAAATGATATTATTGGTGGTTTTCGAAAAAGATGGCAAAATGGTGGTGTTGGTGGGCAGTGTCGTGGGAGGAGAAGTTTCTAATGACAGTGAAGCCATTGCCAGCAAATCTCCCCCTCCCTCTGCCAACAACACCTCCTCCCACGATCTCTCTCTAACAACACAACCTTCAGCAACGAAAACGCCAATTTTTTTTCGTTCAACTACCAACATGAGGATGAGAATTATCTGGAGAGTGAGGACAAAGAAGATTACAAATTGGAAGATTTACCAAAAAAATAAAATTACAATTGCTGGCTATGTGCGTGGGTCGGTCAGTGATTTTTTGGCATCTATTCAATAATAGAGGGAGAAGAAAGCAAGAAAAGAAAAAAAATAGATTTTAGTTTGCTGAATGGTATTGAAAACTAAAAAATACAAGTAATTGATGATGTTATAAATGTTTGTTTTGCTTGATTAATATTTTTTTTTTGTGAAAAATTTTGGTTTTTTGGAAATGCCATGTGAGGTCTGAGGTTGTAGGAGGAGGAGAAAAGTTTTTTTTTTTTGGGTTGTTATGGCTTAGATTAACGTTAAATATTAATTGTGTTCTTCAAAATCAAATAATTTCTTTAGGTTTGTGGTAGAGTGAACTTAAAATTTTCATCTTTTAAGCCCGGGTTTGAATCATAACATTTGCAAATTTTAGTTTACTTTATATATTTTATTGTTAAATGACCATAATAACCCTCAATATTCAACTTATTTGCACATATTTAATAGCAAATCTAACAGAAAGGTGGTCCATGATGTATTTTCAAAAAACCAAGGGTAGGCGATGATAAAAAATGACAAACAGTGAATATGTATGTAATTAAGCCAACACATAGAGGTGGTTTGTGTGATTTGCCTATTAATTAAGTGCATAATGTGATTTAAACACGACTTTTTTTGTATGACCAACATCGAATGCACAAACCGCCATGACATTTATATGTAGAATTAGTAATATGCATCAAACTACATACAAAAAGATTACACATGTACTAAATTGCTCGAAATTTTAAATTTAGAGTGAATGATGAAAAAAACTACTCATAACTGTCAACAAATAAAAATATGTAGGTAATCATACTATAACTGCTTATAAAATAAATATTACCTATAATAGTAATATGAGAAACAATATTTATAAAACTAGGCATGTCGTGGTTTAAATTATTCAATCAAGTGCTTAACTGAGTTTGACAATGAATTCATTTTTGTTTCCTATAAAGGGAAAATATTGCACTTCCAAAGAAAAGATTCAAATACCCTCGAGAGGCTGCATGGACTGCATCACCTTGGAAACCTACACTTGTGTTCTCCTCGTCTTCCTAAGTATGAGTAGCACAAAGTACTAGAGAGTCGGTCAAATAGCTTGTACTACTAACCTTCACATGACCAACCAAGCACAGGATGCCAAAAAAGGGAACTATATTATAATAGCAGGCACACCTCTTGAAAAGGGTGTGGTCCTCTTCGACCACATGTCTGTCGAAGCAGCAAAAATCTGTAGGTGTCAGCAAGATAGTCCCCTCCTCCACATGTCCGTCAAGAATTCAACTACATAATAGGTATAGCTTGGAGAAGAAGAAACCCATCCAGTTGTGATGAGCGACCCAGATCGTTCACACTTGTGAAGTAAGAAGTATAAAAGCTTTGATTAGGGTTTAGACAAGGTGGTCAAATCTTTTTCACATTAGCCTAGGCAGTCGTCTCCTTTACCCTTGACACTAGGGATCCTTTTTCGAGACCATGTGTCATCTTGAAAGGCAAGGTTCAACTGTTTACTTTTATTTTTCCCAACTGTCAACCTTTCTTAAACATGTCTCTTGGTTTTATTCCATTCGCACAACTTGCTCTCCTTTGTATTTTCTTACTTGGTTATTACAATGAGTAATGCTAACTTGAGCATCGGAGGACTTATGCCAGGGAGCGTTGGCTTCCCTTGATGTTCTTTTCTATCTTATAGATTCTCTATTGCTTGGAATGAGTTTGAGGAGTAGGTCAGCTATATATAGCCAATAACCAGAAGGCAATCTCGGAGATTAAGATCCCAACTTAATGCAGTCACTTATTGGTGTTTTCTATATTGTCTTTTCTTAACAAACATGGAGACCAACATTTCAAAATGTAAAAACACCCCCTACTAGTGGGAAAGAGGTTTCCTAGCTTACTGTTTCTAGTCCTCTTTAACCCGTGGACAGCTACTCTAGAGGACTTACAAGATCTAATCTGTGAGCTAATACATGTACAAAAATGAAAGTAACCAAAAGGCACTAGCATTCCCTTTTTAGTTTAACTTTAGCTGCCTCTAGGTGCTAGTTCTCTTGCACCACCTTTTATAAGTCAGAATCTCAAAGTCCCATTCTTGTGGCTGGGAATACAGTATTGGTGTTCAGTTGCCACTGTCGCCCAAGACTCCTAGGAAGGGAAACCTGGCTACGAAAGCATCCTATTCAAGAGTCGACCTCCTAAAACTAAGCTTGTTTTCAAAAAGAAGTAGTCCTTGCATTGTCACACCTTTAGCTCTCATACCTAACTTGAACCAGAAGATTTGAGGAATAAGTTAGACAGCCAGTTTCATTCTCGATCTCATTAAGAGGATAGCAAAATATAAGAGTTTGGTCGTACTCAGAGGAGTGTTTTCACCAAGATCACTGGTAGTTCCGACATTAAGACAACTCTTTTTGAAAATATGTCTGGTCAGCATATAGGACATCTGGTTGGACTAAAGAATATGACAAAATGTGGGAGTCGAATGGAGACGAGACTGCTCAATCTTCTCAAGTAAGGGGAAGATGAATTTTACAACCAAGGATGATACCTTAGTAATGTAATCTGTAGGCTTTGCAGGCAAAAGTCGACAACCTTTGGCACATGGTGGAAACAAGAAGATACTTGGCAATCACCAATTTATCTTTAACATCTCCTTTCGTTAAAGAGATCACGACTATGTAATTCCCACCCAATTTCAACATTCAAAATTCACAACTATATCATAGTAAGCGTGATCTTATTGAGCATTTTGAAAATTTTTTTGGGTATTATAGAGCCATTTAACCTTACAAATAAGATGTTGTGCCGTGCTTTCACTTTAACTTTGACGGGACTTGCTTGAAAATGTTTTAAGGTGTTGTCCTCTTATTCCACAACTTTATTTTGCTAGTTGTGTGAGTAGTTTGCCATACACTTTAAAGTTGCCTAGCCTATTCATCAACTATTGGACTCTTTGCTTAACATCAAACAACATGAAAAATGAGAAGTGATTGACAATCCCTGGAGAGATTCCATTCTAAAGTGACTGCTCTTGATGCTTTCTAGAAGGAATTGATGCTTTCAGCATTCCATAAGGGTTGGGGAGCTAGTCAGATATTCAATAACCTACAAGATGCTAGGCATAAGAATTATATGAGCGCCTACCAACATACATTTCATAGCTAGGAGTTTGCTACAATAAAGGAAGAAGAGTAGACTAAGACTTCTATAGCCCCAAGGCAAGCTTCATTTTCACGTGGGAACCAACTATATGTAAACCGAAACAGAATCAAAGAAAAATTAAAACACACAAATGCTTCAACTTGCAAATAGGCCTCAAAGATTGTACTTAATTATAACCCAAGGAAAACTTCAAAATAATGCACTTGATCAAGAATTTTATCTCAAAGATTAGTTTCGCTTCATTTCAATTCCTCAAGTGTGTGTGTGTAGAGCCATTCTCACCTAATCACTTGTAACCCGGATGAGTTTATGCTTAAAAATGAATCATATTTAATAGTGAAGATGTATGTATAAATGAACTCCATAGGCCTGCTTTTCAAGTCACTCTCCACTAATGTAGACATGTACAACACCAAGGATCAAGTAGGACTTTATTAAGCTTGTAACGTTTGGCTTGGGTGAAGGTATGATAAAGGATAATAATTTGGCTCAAATCACCCACAAACACATAAATCATTCAAGACTATGTAGAGCTCAACCCTATAACACAACTTTATTTTAATTCACCAGGTTACTCCCCCAAACTTATTTAGAACACTCAATCTTCTTTTTTTTTTTTTTTTGTAGAAAACAAAAGAAACTACACCCCCACACTTTGTTGTTTCATTCTTTTTAAGAACACCCAAGGGTATAGAAATCTTTTTCTTTTCTTTTTTTTTTAACTACAATTCCACTCCCCCACACTTAAACAATACATTGTCCTCAATGTTTAAGTACGTGGAAGATAAGTACAGATTTTTTCTCTTTTTTTTTTTTTTTACAAACATAATAAAACTCACTTGCATTGCTCATGGCACAATCCAACCTCCTCTAACTTCCCAAAACCAGAACATAGCTCAAAATGTAATTGCGAATGATTTACATGCTCATAGGTAAGGGATAAACTGTTTGGAACAAATTCAATTAAGGTTAAGAAATCTTTTAGTAAGTTAACAAAGAAAAAGGTTTACAGAGGCTCAAAGGGGTAACTAGGGATCAATTTTAATCAAGGTTGGCTCTTAAGGCTCAAACGGTCCAAAGATGGCCTAAATCATTTCCCTAATGTTGTACAGTCTAGGATTTCGCCTCGAGTGACCATCAAACAAGTTCTAGAATTCATTGAAATCTGAAGAAACACTTAAATTACATAAACTTTCTCTAAGTAAACAAATAACTCAGTGATAATGGCTCGGTGCTCAATTTTGTGCAAGGAATCAAAGGGCAAAGCAAAAACTAATTAACATTTCAAGCACACAGATCCATGCATCATTTATCATTTTCCAAGAGTTATTCTTAATTCAATCATTGCCTTATCATTGGCCCATAAAATGCAAGAGAAGAGGTACGTGGCGTTGTTACACCTGAGTCAAGATTGTATATTTCAACAATCCTTAGGACCAGTAGCCCGCAGACTTAAGGTTTCCAGCCTATATACCTTTATTATGAAAGAACAAAACAAGATACAAGACACTTCAAACAACATGAAATAAACAAACTACAGATTTATGAGAGAGAATGCGTTTCAAGGGTTAAGAAAACCCATATTCTGCCATTCTCAGGTTTTTCCACAATTGTTTTTTTTTTAAATCAAAACTGATAAAGATAAAAACACATAACAACTCTAAATTACGCAAAACTAAACTCACTCATAAAATAACAAGGTTCAACAAGTCAGCAAACAAAAACAAGTTAGTTAGAATGGGTCTAAAAAGTTTAGAAGTTAGCCTCCTTATTCAGCCATTATGGATTGAAGAGATCCAGAATGCGTTTCAAGAGGAATTGAACTTTTTGAGCCACCACTCTAAAAATCAAGATTAGAAAATATTACCTGGGACGAAAGAAACAACCTGAAAAAAAAACTCAACTCAAATAAACACAATAAAGAGAAAGCAAACGAAAATGAAGCAAACCAGCAGATAGAGATTACAGATGGAGCGTTAAATCCAGTTTACACCTCTTATTGCCTTCTCCAAACCAATCTATCCGAGATATTGTTGGATCAGGCGAATAGACGAATGCTTGTAATTTGTCAATTAACTCCCCTGTCGTTGAAGCTGTAACCAGGATTTGCCTCGCCGACTGTGAGATGAAGTTTTTTTCTACTGCTTGATCAAGAAAAGACAACAAACCATCAAAAAAATTATTGACATTTAACGAACCAATGGGTTTCCGATGGATGTTTAGCTGTGCCCAAGAGGTGATTTGAAATATCTCCTCTAATGTACCATAACCACCCGGCAAAGCTATAAATGCATCGGACTTAACAAACATATGTGCAATACGCTCATGCATACTAGAGACCTGTAACTCTTCCCCGAGTGTGTTGCCTACGATAGCTCGTACAGCTAATGGTTTAGGGATAATGCCGAGAACTTTGCTCCCTCCTAGGGATGCAGCTGTTGACACACACCCCATTAACCAAGACTACCCCCTCCATAAATCAAATTAATACCCCTCGCAGCTAATGTCCTACCAAGATCAAGAGCTGCTGTGTTAAACTCTCCATCTTTACCAAATTGCGATCCACAAAATACGCATATATTTTGGAATCGCCGAATTGGTGTTTTCTCCATTTCTAAAAATGCTCTAACTTTGTGTAAGACAATGATGCAAGTTAGGTAATATGCTCTTCAAGTGCAAGACAGGTTATAGAATGACCTTTGAAAATATACAGAAAGGATATATACACACGTAAAAGTCTCAAATTTGACACACGGGGACATAATTTCGGTGGGGGTTATTCGATGCAGATTTATTGCCCCAAGATTTGAAAAAATGAGATATGCTTTTGGCGGGGTTTGACAAAACCTACACACTTGTCTCCCACGTGAAACATGAAAAATGGAAATACACTTTCGGTGGGGTTTGACAAAACCGCCACACTTATCTCCCACGTGAAGCATGAAAAGTAGAGATATGCTTTCGGCGAAGGTTGACAAAACCTCCACACTCGTCTCCACGTGTGTGTATGACATGGGGTAGTCATATGGTTTGTCAAAAGAAAACTTGAAATTAAAACAAACAAAATCAACAAACAACAACAACACAAAAACAACATTGATAATCAGATCAAACGAAACAAGAAAAAAAATCTACAACAACAACACACATTCAAATATACAAGTAGTTGTGATTGTGGCTCACATCTTCCTCTGGTTTTACGTCCAGTAACGGCTGAAACGCCTTTTATGAGTCGGGGATTTGCTTCCCATCCAGTTTTCTTATAAACTGGCAAACAGGGTAGTTTTTAGTCAGATTCCCTAGACTATAACACTGCAATTCATCACGAAATTGTGTCCATAGATTAAGCAATTCACGCTGAACAAGTCCACAAGAATGTTACTCGAGAGTTAATAAAACATTATCCAGCGACTCATTACTCAAACCATTCTTAATAAATGAAAGTTTATTCTCTATTCTGGATGCAAAACCTAATGAATGAAAGTCTGTACAATTCCATCTAGCCAACATTTAGAAAAACATACTTGTAACCTTTTTGCTCTTCGCCTCTTGGGTAGTAGCTCTTTCCTAGACTAGGCATGTATTTTGCAAGATTAATGTCCGGATCACCGGACAATCTCACCTTGGCTTCGATAAGCCATCGGATATCAGCAGGCACATTTAGGAGCATCAACGCCCAAAGTCTAGTCATCCGTACTTTATAATTTTAAACACAGCATTTTGAGGAAGTGAAGGAAAATATTTACGAAGGTTCGACAAAAAGATATCGGCATCCATTGAAGAGGAGAAAAGGAGAGTTATTACCGATAATGCGATGAGTTTGTTCTTCTCCCAGATATGCACGTTTCAAACCTTCGAACAATGGCTTCAACTCCCGTTTGAATGTTTCCTCAAGCTTTTGCACAACTAAACTCGAAGCACGGAATAATC
>SNVD02016327.1:0-12673 GCA_013180625.2 Boswellia sacra | reverse complement strand
AATACAAGCAACTTCAATTAGAGAGTTGGATAACAATTTCTTACACAATCAACTCACAAAATCCATATCAAGGGCTTTGAAAGCACCCTCAACCAATTCAGATTTAGTTACACATATTCAATCAGAATAACAAATACAATACAGAGAAATTCCAGAATTGAAAAGGAAAGAAAGAACTTAGCAAATTCTTTGAAAATCTTTTTTGTAGATGAATCTTCTTGGAATTGTAGTTCCTTCTCTTTCAAAATATTCTTTCTCCTTCAAGAACTCCAAGGGATGAGAGAAATCCAGAAATGTAGCCTCCTCCCACATTTTCCCCTCTTCAAGTTATGAAAATAAAACCCTAAAATGTGTTTAAATACTCTGCTACAGTAACATGCTACAGTGTCCCGTATTATACATTCTACAGTGATGTGTGGAATTATATTTCTACACTTCTCACACTGTTTGGATTACAACTTTCGGTACACTGAATGGATTCATAAACCGTAAATTTCTCCAAAAAGTAGACTTCGAGAGTTTTCAACGGTATATGATATGTCATCGGGTTCATTGTATATCAATAAAATTAAATCCGAGAAGATGGTTGACTAGCAGAGGTGAAAATGAAGGGTTTTACTCCATTTTTGTGCAAGTTGCTCCAAAACTCCTACAAACATCAAAACCACACAAAAACATAAAAATACCAAGGAATATAGCAAAGAAACATGGACGAATTGATATGAAAATGATATGTAAATAGACACTTATCAGTTATGAAATGACATTTCAAAATATGCAGCATGGATATATAACTCTTAAATTTGACACATGGGGACATAATTTCGGTGGGAGTTGCTCGATGCAGATTTATCGCCCCAAGAATTTGAAAAAAAAGAGATATGCTTTCGGCGGGGTTTGACAAAACCTACACACTTGTCTTCCACGTGAAGCATGGAAAATGGACATACACTTTCGGCGGAGTTTGACAAAACCGCCACACTTGTCTCCCACGTGAAGCATTAAAAATGGAGATACACTTTCGGCGGAGGTTGACAAAACCTCCACACTTATCTCCCACATGAAGCATTAAAAAAGGAGATACACTTTCGGCTGAGGTTGACAAAACCTCCACACTTATCTCCCACGTGTACTTATGCCATAGGGTAGTCATATGGTTTGTCAAAAACAAAACTTGAAATTAAAACAAACAAAATCAATAAACAACAATAATACAAAAACAACATTGATAATCAGATCAAACGAAACAAGAAAAAAAAATTTGACAACAATTCCAAGAAGATTCATCTACAAAGAAGATTTTCAAACAATTTACTAAGTTCTTTCTTTCCTTTTCAATTCTGGAAGTTCTCTGTATTGTATTTGTTATTCTGATTGAATATGTGTAACTAAATCTGAATTGGTTGAGGGTGATTTCAAAGCCCTTGATATGGATTTTGTGAGTTGATTGTGTAAGAAATTGTTATCCAATTCTCTAATTGAAGTTGCTTGTATTTTCCCATATCTAATGCTTATGATTGCTTACTGATTGTATTTGGAATGGCCAAATGAATATAATCTGTTGTTGTCTATTGCTAGATTAGAAATCTTGATCCGTAATTGTCATGAATTTCCAATCATTAGAAGCAAAAATGTGATCAGAGATTGCAATTGGAAAATACAACCTAGGTTAAATAATCTGAACTTGTGTGATTATTGCTTAGATCAACCTATCTTTCTAATCGTAATGCTTCCATTGAATTAAACTTAGAGAGCTTGTTCTAGGTTGTTTAATGGATAGAGATTAAATAAAGAGCTTGTTTTATTTAACAACAAAGTAAGGAAAGATTGGGATAACAGAGCTTGTTGTTATCTACGGTGGATAACTTCAATGCTGTAATTGGATTACAATTCTATGTTAATTCACAAATTCATATCTTGTGGCAGAGAAAGAACCCTTAACCAAGTGTCTCTCATTGAATTTTCAATTCATTTAACTTTGCTTTGTGTTATTCTTCATTTGCTTTGGTATTAAGTTTAGTTAATCAATCAACAAAACCCCCCCTGTTTAGTTTATTATTGCTGGAAAATAACAAATTCAATTAGAATCAATCCTCGTGGGAACGATATCTACTTATCACTTTATTACTTGTGCGACAAGTATACTTGCTAGTTTCGATAGCATCAATAACCTGTCTTGCACTTGAATCGCATAATAACTAACGTACATCATTGTCTTACACAAGTTTAGAGCACTTTTAGAAATGGAGAAAACACCAATTTGGCGATTCCAAAATATATGCGTATTTTGTGGATCGCAATTTGGTAAAGATGGAGAGTTTACAACAACAGCTCTTGATCTTGGTAGGACATTAGCTGCGAGGGGTATTCATTTGATTTATGGAGGGGGTAGTCTTGGGTTAATGGGGTGTGTGTCAACAGCTGCATCTTTAGGAGGAAGTAAAGTTCTTGGCATTATTCCTAAACCATTAGCTGTGCAAGATATCATAGGCAACACCATGGGGGAAGAGTTACAGGTCTCTAGCATGCGTGAGCATATTGCACATATGTTCATTAAATCTGATGCATTTATAGCTTTGCCCGGTGGTTATGGTACATTAGAGGAGATATTTCAAATCACCTTTTGGGCACAGCTGAACATCCATCGGAAACCCATTAGTTTGTTAAATGTCAATAATTTTTTTGATGGTTTGTTATCTTTTCTTGATCAAGCAGTAGAAAAAAAACTTCATTTCACAGTCGGCGAGGCAAATCCTGGTTACAGCTTCAACTACAGGGGAGTTAATTGACAAATTACAAGCATTCGTCTATTTGCTTGATCCAACAATAGCTCGGATAGATTGGTTTGGAGAAGGCAATAAGAGGCGTAAACTGGATTTAACGCTCCATCTATAATCTCTATCTGCTGGTTTGCTTTGTTTTTGTTTGCTTTCTTTTTATTGTGTTTATTTGAGAGTTTTCATGTTATTTCTTTTGAGCTTTTTCAGGTTATTTCTTTCGTCCCAGGTAATATTTTCTAATCTCGGTTTTTAGAGTGGTGGCTAAAAAAGTTCAAGTTCTCTTGAAACGCATTCTGGATCTCTTCAATCCATAATGGCTGAATAAGGAGGCTAACTTCTAAATTTTTTAGACCCATTTAACTGACTTGTTTTTGCTTGCTGGCTTGTTGGACTTTGTTATTTTATGAGTAAGTTTAGTTTTGTGTAATTTAGAGTTGTTATGTGTTTTTGTCTTTATCAGTTTTGATTCGAAAAAAAAAAAACATTGTGGAAAAACCTGAGAATGGCAGAATATGGGGTTTCCTTAACTCTTGAAACGCATTCTCCCTAAATAAATCTGTAGTGTGTTTATTTTATGTTGTTTGAAGTGTCTTGTTTCTTGTTTTGTTCTTCATAATAAAGGTATATAGGCTAGAAACCTTAAGTCGCGGGCTACTGGTCCTAAGGATTGTTGAAATATACAATCTTGACTCAGGTGTAACAACGCCACGTACCTCTTTTCCTACATTTTGTGGGTCGATGATAAGATAATGATTGAATTAAGAATAACTCTTGGAAAATGATAAATGATGCATGGATCTGTGTGCTTGAAATATTTATTGGTTTTCGCTTTGCTTTTGATTCCTTGCACAACATTGAGCACTGAGCTATTATCACTGAGTTATTTGTTCACTGAGAGAAAGTTTATGTAATTTAAATGTTTCTTCAGATTTCAATGAATTCTAGAACTTGTTTGATGGTCACTCAAGGCTAAATCCTAGACTGTGCAACATTGGGGAAATGATTTAGGCCATCTTTGGACCGTTTGAGCCTTAATAGCCAACCTTGATAGAAATTGATCCCTAGTTACCCCTTTGAGCCTCTGTAAGACTTTTTCTTTGTTAACTCACTAAAAGATTTCTTAACCTTAAATGAGTTTGTTCCAAACAGTTTATCCCTTACCTACGAGCATGTAGATCATTCACAATTAAATTCTGAGCTATGTTCTGGCTTTGGGAAGTTAGAGGAGGTTGGGATGTGTCATGAGCAATGCAAGTGCGTTCTATTATGTTTGTAAAAAAAAAAAAAGAAAAAAAAAGCCAATCTGTACTTATCGTCCACGTACTTACACATTGAGGACAATGTGTTGTTTAAGTGTGGGGGAAGGGAAGTGTAATAAAAAAAAGAAAAAAAAAGAAAAAAAAGAACAAAAGAAGAAGAATAAGAGATCTATACCCTTAAGTGTTCTTAAAAAGAATGAAACAATAAAGTGTGAGGGTATAGTTTTCTTTTGTTTTCTGCAAAAAAAAAAAAAAAGATTGAGTGTTCTAAATAAGTTTGGGTGAGTAACCTAGTGAATTGAGATGAAGTTGTGTTATAGGGTTGAGCTCTACATAGTCTTGAATGATTTATGTGTTTGTGGGTGATTTGAGCCAAATTATTATCTTTGATCATACCTTCACCCAAGCCAAACGTTACAAGCTTAATAAAGTCCTACTTGATCCTGGGTATTGTGCATGTCTACATTAGTGGAGAGTGACTTGAAAAGCAAGCCTATGGAGTTCATTTATACACACATCTTCAATGTTAAATATGATTCATTTTTATGCATAAACTCATCCGGGTTACAAGTGATTAGGTGAGAATGGCTCTACACACACACACTTGAGGAATTAAAGTGAAGCGAAACTAATTTTTGAGATAAAATTCTTAATCAAGTGCATTATTTTGAAGTTTTCCTTGGGTTATAATTAAGTACAATCTTTGAGGCCTATTTGCAAGATGAAGCATTTGTGTGTTTTAATTTTTTTTTGATTATGTTTCGGTTTAGTTTTATTTCATATTGTCGTAGTTGCTCGAGGACTAGCAAAGTCTAAGTGTGGGGGAATTTGATAAGTGTCTAATTATATATCATTTTCATATCAATTCGTCCATGTTTCTTTGCTATATTCCTTGGTATTTTTATGTTTTTGTGTGGTTTTGATGTTTGTAGGAGTTTTGGAGCAACTTGCACAAAAATGGAGTAAAACCCTTCATTTCACCTCTGCTAGTCAGTGATCTTCTCGGATTTAATTGTATTGATATACAATGAACCCGACGACATATTATATAACGTTGGAAAGCTCTCGAAGTCTATTTTCTGGAGAAATTTACGGTTTATAAATCCATTCAGTGTACCAAAAGTTGAAATCAAAACAGTGTGAGATGTATAGAAATATAATTCCACAAGCACTGTAGCATGTATAATACGGGGCACTGTAGCAAGTCACTGTAGCAGAGTATTTAAACACATTTAAGGGTTTTATTTTCATAACTTGAAGAGGGGAAAACGTGGGAGGAGGCTGCATTTCTTGATTTCTCTCATCCCTTGGATTTCTTGAAGGAGAAAGAAGATTTTGAAAGAGGAGGAACTACAATTCCAAGAAGATTCATCTACAAAGAAGATTTTTCAAAGAATTTGCTAAGTTCTTTCTTTCCTTTTCAATTCTGGAATTTCTCTGTATTGTATTTGTTATTCTGATTGAATATATGTAACTAAATCTGAAATGGTTGAGGGTGATTTCAAAGCCCTTGATATGGATTTTGTGAGTTGATTGTGTAAGAAAATTGTTATCCAATTCTCTAATTGAAGTTGCTTGTATTTTCCCACATCTAATGCTTATGATTGCTTACTGATTGTATTTGGAATGGCCAACTGAATATAATCTGTTATTGTCTATTGCTAGATTAGAAATCTTGATCCGTAATTGTCATGAATTTCCAATCATTAGTAGCAAAATTGTGATCAGATATTGCAATTGGAAAATACAACCTAGGTTAAATAATCTGAACTTGTGTGATTATTGCTTAGTAGCCAAATGTTGACTTTCAGCCTTAGAGGAACATACAAAATCATCTTTAGATGAAGCATTCTCAGAGGAGGAGTCATTCAAATCAATTTGTTCAGAACAAAAACATGAACTCTTATTAGAAGCAATATGTGCTCTAGAAGAATCAGCCTTCTTACCCGTAGCAAATCTACTAACAAGTTTCTTAGGAGTTGATTTTTCTTTCTTAACCACTCCTATAGAAGGCTTCAAAGAAGGAGAGATACTAGGGCCACGAGCTTTTAAAACACTCTTGGCATGAGAAAATGTAGATTTTGTGGCCTTAACACCATGACTCTTAAATGTATTGCTAGTAATCAAAGTAAAAAGAGAAGAGAGCTTCAAATACAACTTTGACAAAGCGATCAAAAATTTATACAAACTAAGCAGAAACATCCACAGATTCACCACCTGGGGGTTTGACATATGAGGATCCCACAAAATCCAAAAGCAATTGAAGAGCTGCTCTCTAGAAATTATTGAACCCGACAATTCGTCTTATAAGCTCTAATGATTGAAAGATATAAACTAGTTATACCTTCAAGCTGCCTTCAACGAGAAGGAATAAATCTTAAAATAACAAAAGGATGATCTGAACTAAAAGTTTATAGAGTTGGAACAATCAAATCCAAACCAAATTGATGAATTACTCAATATGGATTGTAAGTAACAGCAGCAAAGGCAAAATTGCTATTAAAACTAGGACTGCAGATAGTGATCTCCCAAAACTAAATAGCCATTATCATCTGCATAAGTCAAATTTAGAATCACAGAAGAAACTACACCTTCAAAGTGAGAAGGCACAGAAAAATCTCTTGCATGGAATGAGTAAGGTCGAGCTCGGAATTGACTTTCATAATCAAAATATTTGATGATATTTTCTTCAAAAGATTTTTGATGCAACCAATAAGGGCACAAAGGATATCAAGAAGGGAAAATTAATCTATCATTACCAAAAGTAATATAAGATAGTCAACCCTAATCACTTGTAGTGAATGATGATATGTAGAAGCATGCTTGATGAACCATTCAAGCATAAATATTTGCAAAAACGAAGTAGACATAGAAGAATCAATGGCAAAATGCCCAGTAAAACCCCAATAGAAAGCAACTTGCCATTATAAAGTTCACCCAAAGACTGATAAAGACAACTTAAAAAAAAGATTATGAATTTTAAAAATTTTCTTGGAACTAATAGACATATTCAAACACAAGAGACATGCCAAGAAAACACAAAAAGATACAAAACTCAAGAAAATATTATTGTAATATTTTTAGGAAAAAGAGCAAGTGTTTATGCCAATATGTATGCTTTATGTATGATTATTTTATTTAAGCGTTAAATGAAATAATGACACATTGCATGCCATATAAAGAAAAGGAAATGTCACATCATGCATTACAACATGTGCATGCATTCATGCATAAATTTACATATAATAAATCAAAGTGTTTGATTAATGGAATATATAAATAAAATTACTTAAAATTAAATAGATTAATTGAATGAATAAGGTGAATTATATATTTATCAAATGTTTGATAAATAAAATATAAATCTTAATCTTAATTAATGAGTTAATTAAGAAATAACACTATGGATATAAAAGTTTCAAAAGGTTTGAAAAAGTTTTATGAACCATATTTTAAATAACAATCCCAAAGTTTTTAAATGTTTGAGTGGGAGAAGGTTTAATTAAATTTAAACCTAAAACCTCTATTGTTGGTCCATATGGTTGGTCCATATGGATTGGCTATCCATAAGCCTCGACTTGGCCCTTCTTAGGGTCTTACTTCCTAAAGAAGGGTTCAGGATAGTTGTCTTCCAAGATTGGATCTCCTATTATATAAAATTGATCCAAGCAAACTATTTAGTGCTATTTCCTAAAGAAATTTCACATTAGGGCAATCTCAGAATTAGTTGAAATAATGGTCATACACTCAACTTGATTTTTGAAAAGATATTCGTTGCTAAAATATGGTGGTTATTATTATTGAAATATGAGCTATTTTGGAAATAATAAAAATTAGAAAGAGTTCTAATTTAATCAAACAGAGTTATCACATTTTTCTAAAGAAAAGCGTTAATTATTTGATTAGAACACCATAGAATATATTGTAGATTATTTTGGGTAACTGCATCTACATTTTTGTATCCCACGCATCATTTAGTTATATTCAAAAGTAATATGGTTATTGATAAGGGTGTATATTTATTTTACAAAAAATAAATCCAACTACTGCTGTGCTAAAAGGATTAATATGCTCCAAGAATAAATTCTACTGAATGGAAATTTTAATTAGATTTTTAAAAAACCATGAGATTTTTATAGCTATATAGATTATGTGATGGTGATAGCTATGTTGACCATGTGATGGTTAAGGCTATGTATAGTGGAAAGAAAGTCTTGACAATATATATATATAACAAGCTCAATGTCATAAGAGGGTCTTAGAAGCAAGTATACATTCACCTTCCTATGAATATTTGACTCTAAATAATAAAGAATATAATATGCAAAGTGAGAGAAAATAAATGCAATAACCAAGTCATATATTTACTTCTTTGGACCAAATGTTGTGTAGTGAAGTTTATATATATGGCTAATGTAAAAGATAACATTTTTGACTTGCAAGAGTTGCTAAGTGATAAAGATAGATTTTGATAAAGAACCAAAATTTCTCTCAAAGGTCAAAATGAAGGAGGCTACAAAGCATACTAAAACCAAAGTCCAATGTTATCATAGTTTAAAACCTTAATGGTAAGGTCTAAAATAATGGATATGGAAAGATTTTAAAATCTTTAACATGGGAGACGAAGAACGAAGCCCAACCAATTCGAAAAAGTTTCCATTACAGTGATCAAGGCCATTTTGACAAGAGATTGCATAGCATTTAAAGCTTGTTTAAGCAATATCTTTTCTAGAATCATTCTTTGTAGGATATTCCATTAGTTATTGAATTATGGATACTAACCATGTATTTAGTTCTTTGTAAAGGCTAAATAGGACTCGACTTCTAAATGAAAGTGAGCTTGGCTTAAGGCTTGTATAAGCAGTGGTGGTATCTGCTCATGCAATTAAAGAATTACACATTTTGATTTTTTTTAGTTTTGAAAAATTGCTATTTTTCTAGATATTGTGTACGAAATTTTGAATTTCGGATACGTATTTAAAATTTTGATTATTCATTTTATTTTAACGAGTTTGTTGTTATTAGAAAAAGTAAAGAATTTTATTTTTTATGGGATTGTACATAAAAATTTGCATATGATGAAAAACTAAAAATGGAATCAATAAATGACACTAAGTTGAATAAACAAAGAGTTAGATTGTTTGACACTAATCAGACTTATCTTTGGCATTTTTTACTGGGCCAATTTTATGAAAAGGCATTTGAAAGATCATTAAGGATGAATACTAAGTTCGTCAGATGTTGTACCTATGCCAACTTATGAATCAAGCCTAACAAAAAATTTTCCTATAAATTATTTTAAGCTTAAAGGAAATAGAGCTAAGCATTGTACTATATGGTACACAAAATTTTTATGCACCAATTAGTGTTGAAGAGGCACATATGAGTATTTCATTAGATGATTACTCAAAATATAAGCATATTTACCTAATACATCGTGAAATCTAAAACTTTTGAATAGTTCAAAAGGAAAAAGACTAAGATTGGAAGCATTTGGGTAGATGTCTCAAATAACTACGATTACATCATGGTGTTGAATAACTCCCATGACAATGGAATACTATTCTAACTCACTATAGTAGTAGAGAGAAAGAATAGGACTGTTTTGGATATGGTTTGATCCATGTAAGTTATTCAAAATTATCTACTTGTTTTTAGGAAATCCTAAAAGGTATAAGAGGATAGTGTTTTTATAGTTAATCTGTTGACCCAGGTATGGCAACCCAAGAGGGGGGGTTAATTGGGTTTTTATTTATCAAAATAGATTTATAAAACTTTTCTTGAAATATCAAAATTAGTTCACTCTTTCTTTGAGAATAAAGGTGAAGAAGATGAAATTAGAAGTTATTAAAGATGCAATCAAGAGAATACAATAATGAACAATCACAAGTGCAAATAAATATAAAGAGATAGGGATAGAGAGAGTGCAAACTCAATTTACGTCGTTCGGGAAACCTTGCCTACGTCCACGGCCTCCTAACTTCACGAGCTAAGCTTTCCACTAAGTTGTAGAAATCTTTACAACTTGCTTGATGAACAACCTCACCAAGACTTTTTCCTTCAACCCTTGATATCACCACACCAAGAGTTTCTCTTGATGAACAACCTCACCAAGGCAACTTCCTTCAACTCTTGATAACACCACACCAAGAGTTCTTCTTGATGAAAAACCTCACCAAGGCAACTTCCTTCAACCCTTGATAACACCACACCAAGAGTTCTTCTTGATGAACAACCTCACCAAGGCAAATTTCTTCAACTCTTGATAACACCACACCAAGAGTTCTTCTTGATGAACAACCTCACCAAGGCAACTTTCTTCAACTCCTGATAACACCACACCAAGAGTTCTTCTTGATGAACAACCTCACCAAGGAAAGAGTTCTCTCAAGGATAACTTTTATCTTTTACAAGAAGATCTCACTCTCACCACAATACAAGAACAAAGAAAATTTTTACAACAAAAGTACAACTCTCTTCAAAGAGTAGATAAAGAATATAAAAGCTCTCTAAACTTGATATTTCTCTTATTTATGGCTTGATAGATTCTTGTCTCTTCTTCTTTTTGAATGCATGTGAGAAGGGCTCCTTTTATAGGCAAATGGGATGAACTTAATCAAGTGAAGACACCAACTCCAAATTTTCTGCCCACCATAAAAACCGTAATTTTGTCTGCCATTTTTGTCAATGTTACGTTTGAAATTTGAAAATATACAAAACATAAAATATCTGCACATTTGAATAATATTTCCAACGCATTAAGAAGCAAGTCATTTGGATATCTGTAGATCAAGATATGGCCAAAACACCATTTGGTGCTCATGTGAATTGATTTTTCTTCCATGTGTCAGTCCACCAACTTGCATGTGTATTATGCTGGCCTTCTGTTTGAAATTTGAATTTATTCAAAGAATATGAAATCTGGTCCATTGAATCATCTTTCTAATGCCACAAGAATCAAGTCATTTGGATATCTCTAACTCAAGATATGGATAAAATATCATTTGGTGCTCAAATGAGTTGATTTTTATTTTCTGTGTCAGTCCACCAAATTGCATGTCAATTATGTCGGCATTCTGTTTGAAATTTGAATTTCTTCAAAACATATGAAATGTTCTTCAATAAGTCCTCCTTCCAATGCCGTAAGAATCAAGTCATTTTGATTTTTCTAGCTCAAGATATGTCCAAAGGAGTATTCGGTGCTCATGTCAGCTGCTTCCATTTGTCTTTCAATTTGCATGATGATTTGGACAACCTTGCACTTGAAATTTGAATTTCTTTAAAACATATGAAATGTTATAAATTGAGTAATATTTTCAAAGGCTCAAGAATCATGTCATTTGGACATTTTTAGAGATATATATGACCAATTGATTAAACATGGCTCATGTGTCACATTCCTTAAGTCAATCCTTGTTCTTAAACTTTGGTGCCTTTAACATGTAGTCTTCTCCTTAGCTTCAACACTTCATTTTAATAAGCCTCTTCTTGATTTTAAAATTATTTCAATGATCTTACTCTTACACATAAATAAATATGTTAGTAAATCTCAATTAATCAATGTGTATTGTTATCATCAAAATTATCATGTAGCTTTAGGGCTAACATAATCTAGTGTGAAAAAATTTACAACATGACTGCAAATCACTTAAAGGTCAATTATATAAAGAATTATAAGCTTAAAAGCATTGTATTATTAGAAGAAATGTCCAAAGAAACTAATACTGATCCAATCAGTGATGATAGTTTTAAGGGTTCGATATCTACTTCTAAAACAAAACAAATATAAGATCAAGTTACACAACCTCTTTTAGTACCTCATCATAGTGGGAGGATTGTTAGATAAACTCCTATGTTGCCTCGACGTAGTGGGAGAATTGTAAGAAAACCTAACAGATTCATAGGAGTATCATAAGATACTAAAGTAATAGAATCTGCCCCTATTACTTATGAAGAAGCAGTGAAAGATGTTGATGCTAATAGTTGGCAAAAGACTTGAAATCAGAAATACAATATATTTATTCTAATTCCGTCTCGGAACTTATAGATGCACCTGAAAGCATAAAACCCGTAGGATGCAAGTGGGTCTACAAGAGAAAGAAAGGAGTTGATGGAAAGGTAGAGACCTTCAAAGCAAGGCTGGTGGCTAAGGATACACCCAAAAGGAAGGGATTAACTATGACAAGACCTTCTCACCTATAGCTATGTTGAAATCAATTCTCTTATCCATTGCTGCTTATTAAAACTATGAGATATGACAAATGGATGTCAAGACAACAATCTTCAATGGAAATCTTGATGAAAGCATCTATATGATACAACCAGAGGTTTCATAGAATAAGATCAAGTGCAAAAGGTCTGTAAATTGAAAATTTTAATTTATAGTCTCAAGTAAACATCAAGGTCTTCAAACTTTAGGTTTGATCAAATGATCAAGACTTATCGTTTTATTCAAAACATAAACGAGCCATTTGTCTATAGAAGAATGCAATACCAAAAGGTTTTATTTTTTATTCTGTAAATTGATGATATTCTACTCATTTAAAACGATGTAGAGGCACCATCATCAATAAAATTTTGGATGGACGAGCAATTATAAATGAAAGATTTGGAAAGACTAGTTATGTTCTTGGG